>WOGZ01000019.1:0-241860 GCA_009733775.1 Alectoria sarmentosa
CTAAACCCCCCCCCCCAAAAAAAAACAATTGGCGCATTACTACATTTATTACTTATATTCACTCTTGCCCTCCAATCATCACCTCGCATTTCTTCCTCTTTCTCCCAATCCTAGACAATTCCGAAAATCCCATGGCCAACATTTTCCATTGGCTCTCAAACCTCAATCCAAATCTACTTACTTTACCTCCCTCCCACCAACGCGCTTGCTGAGCCTAAACAAGCACCAACACGGTCACTGGTTGGCTGGCTCGCTCTTTCTTCCAATCAACACGCCCAGCAAGCATCTCCGATAATCCGAATTCCCTCTCAAACGTCCCAGTCCCAGTCCCAGTCCCAGTAAACAGCTTTACCCATCTTACCCCACGGAAGATCGACTGCAACCGCGTTTAGGGAACAAGGCGACCTATCGCGTTGCAGACTATTCTTCACTTCCCCAGCCTTTATCGACACAAGTTCGCATTAAGCAGCAACGTCAGGTCAGGTGATTGTTGCTGGACCCAGTTCCACGGTCGCGCAAGCTAGCATTCATGCGACTTTCGGCCAGTGGGAACTCTCAATTGAAATCCTTCAACGTGCGTTTCATGCTTTTCCTTAGACCCCTCCTCCACAACCACGAGGGCCATGGCCGTTGCTGTCCTTACTGTTGTTGTCATCGTCGGCAGCTTTTGAATGGCGGCGACGACGCGTCGATTTGGTCAATGAAGCATCTAACCATGAGGCATCAAACAGAGTTACCGTTAACATTCAATTGGAGCACAGTAGAGGCTGCTGCAATCCTGCTGACTCTGCCTCATTGCACGGCTGTCGCAAGAAAGCAAAGCCAGAATACACGAGACCTGCATACCCGACAGCGTTTGGATCAACAATACAAGCGCTTCAACACCGCCCCAGTCCCTCTTAAACCACCCACACGCCACTCATACTCAAACACACTCCCGAACAACTCGAAACACTGTCCATTTAAATCATTCCGGACCTCATTCACCATTCACAAGTCTTAAAAGCACGCTGGGATACCCAACAAGTTCTGTTGATCGACAAGGTATGTTTTCGGCATGCAGGACCTCCGCTCTCCGCGCGCTATACTCTACTCTGCCAACGCATCAAATCATCACCGCTCTTTGGCCATGCCTATGCCTATGCCTATGCCTATGCCTATGCCTTGCTCCTAAATGTTATTAACCCCGCTCCCTGTCGTGTCCATATCTATTAATGTAACCAATGCTAACACGTTTATGGCTGACGAAGCCGACCGTTGACTCTGCGAACCCTTGGCTTTAATTGCCTGCCTCGCTTCATACCTCTGCTGTGGAAAGATACCTCCAACGGTGGCAACGAAACCTTACCCCGACATTCCACCACCAAGGACTCGCATCGCCTCATTCCAACCCGAAAAGTCAACATCGCAGGCGTTGTGCTGCTAGTGTATACGGATCAAGAAGATAATAGTGGAGTCAATATTCCCTCAAGTTTATTCTCGTTGTCTAGCGCCATACGACGACCGTTGAGGCAACCGGCGCATCAGTGGCCAGCATTATCGTGGCGAACCTTGAGTCACGAGTAAGTTGACAACGCACGCAAATCGCGGAGCCTGGTCGCTGCATAGAAGCCCAACCACCGCCTCACTGAGCAGCTTCCGTCACCCAGCCTCCGTCACGCCTTATCGTGTACTACGACCCACAAATCATTAAAAGCACAGGGAGTCTTCGGCTGATCCAGTACACTTGTTGTTGTTGTGAAAAGGAGCTTTGATTTTGGTGAGTTGCTGATTTGTTCCTTCATCCAATCGAACCTAAGGTTTATGTGCTGGAGGCTAAGATATGCCAGGGCTGCAGCTCCGCGCATAAACATCATCCAATCCACGCAGCCGGCTGGCCCCGCCGCGAAAGCCTGTGTGGAGACCAACGAGTAGCTTCTTCCAATCATACCCAGAGAAGTCCACTCTGCAGTTCTGACATCTCCAAATCCCCGCACATCCTTGGTAAGCTTCCCCGTGGACTCCCTTTTTCAGCCTATCCGGCCCTTGGTCACGCTGATTCGCGTGTGCAGGCACAGACGCCGTTCACGAGCCACACAACAAACATACATAAAGCTACTCGACCAGGTTCCATTCATGATGGATTACGCGCAGACTCAAGCACATTCTTACGGTCAGCATCCGCACGCGCCGCACATGCAGGCCTACTCCAATGCACAACAGAGTCCAACAATTACATCTCCACCTAGCCAACCGCCACACATGCAACATCAACCACAGGCTTCTTCCATCCTGCCCTCTCAAGGACACTCATACCAGGCGCAGCAACCACCTCAGGCATCCCACACGGGTCTCAACTATCCTCAGTCCTACGTTGGTCAGCCAAACATGCATCAACAGTACAATATCACGCCAGGCCAAGCAGCAGCCATGGCTACTGCAGCCGCGTCAGGGCAGCAGAGTTACGGCTACCCGATGCCTCAGACCTCGATGGCTGGATCACCGCGGGTGGGGGGCATCGCTGTCAAAAATGAGCGAACACCGCGTTCACCACCGCAAGTGCCGAACTCAATGGGACCTCTACCTTCGCAGGTCTCTCAAAATCACAGAATGTCCCAAGGTCACATGGGACACTCTGTCAGAAGCCCGCACGGCCAGAGCGCTCAAACAGTGATGATGGGCCATCAGCCTCCACGAAACTCTGTCCCACCCCAGATGCCGCCGCCTCCCCAACACCAGCAACACCACGCGGCTTCTCCTGAGGCTGGCCCTACCGGTGCCGAAGAGGCACCACTCTATGTCAACGCGAAACAGTTTCACCGGATTCTGAAGCGACGCGTGGCTCGCCAAAAGTTGGAAGAGGCACTTCGACTTACCTCAAAGGGTCGCAAGCCATACCTGCATGAGTCGAGGCATAAGCATGCGATGCGACGACCAAGAGGACCCGGCGGGAGGTTCCTGACTGCCGAGGAAGTCTCGCTGATCGAGAAAGGCGAAGGCGGAGAACTACAGAAGTATGCTCCCAAGGTCCTGGAAAACCTGAACAACCAGGAATCCGACACATCAGGGCCGGCCAAATCTAGCAACTCTGGTGGGTCCAAGAGAAAGTCGGGCGCTCTTGACGAGGATGAGAGCACACCTCCTAGTAAGAAGGCCAAGGTCGAACCGGCTAAGGACACACCGAGTGGTGAGAGCGAAGAGGCGGATGAAGAGGACGAGGGCGACGATGACGCATAATCATCGCACCGCTTAAGGCCAAGGGAGTCTTCGAGCCGTTCGAGTCCTTCCAGGCTATTTCACGACTTACGCAGCGTTGCTTTTCGATTCGATTCAGCACAGCACATTTGGACCAATCACGATTTTAATTCACCCCCAACTCTCATTTGTCGACACATATCATGCAGCTCGCAGATACCCCTTGCATTGGAAGATGAGCGATTTTTTTCATAGGATCAAGCGTTGGCGAAAGTTAGAAGATTCTCCCTCATCGGGACAAAAGGGACATGTTTGCAGGGGTCGGAAGGATGTTTTGCATGGACTTGGGCAAATACTGACTAAATCTTTCATGTTGAACGAATCTCATTCTTCTTGTCAGCTTGCGTACAGTATGTACTGATGGATCTTGCATGGAGGGGAATCTTTGTGATTGTATAAACATCATCAGATGAGCTTGCCCCGTGTTAAATAGCAACAATGGAGACTGGTCTTCAAGAGTATGGCAACAATTTAGCCATCCTCTGATCGTTCCAAAATTAAAATGTAGCAAGAGGCCCGATGAATGGGTAGATAGATATATGTCGAAGTGGAATGTTCTATGGCTGTATAATAATGATAATAATAGTCAAGCTCGAAGACAGCTTGCCAGCTGCGTTCGAGGCGTTTGAAGTCAGCCTTGGCGCCTTGCTAGCTTTGTTTTGCCACGACACCTCACACAGTTACTTACGTTCAAGGTTACGTCGTTCTGTCATCAAACACCCGAAGTTGATGTGTCCTCACCTCACGAGCGCAAGGGAATCCCTTCGCTCTTCCCTCATCAACCATCCATAATGATTCTACGAAGCTCTTCTTCTTCTTCTTTCCTCATCTCCCTCTCCCTTCTCCTTCTGCAAGCACTATGGCTGACGGGAACCGCCTCCGCAAAGAAAGATGCTCCACGCATCACCAAATACAAACTCGATAACCCTCCCGCTGCCCCACCTCTTTACTTCGAAGATTCAGATGTCTTACTTATCCTTGATACTACGGGGAATGTAATCAGATCGGAAGATGCAGGCGACGAGTGGGCCGTCATTGACAATGTTCCGGAAGGACGAGCATGGGATTTGGTGCTGCACCCTTACAATAAAAAGATGGCGTACGTATGGGGGAAAGAGAAAACTCATTGGATAAGCGACGATCGGGGCAAATCGTGGCGGAGTTTTGATATAGAGGCATACCCTGTCCCGTTCAGGCCGCCCTTCAGCTTCCACGCGGCAGACAGCGACAAGGTGATTGTCAACGTCTGCACAGAACCATTCGCGTGCAATGAGATGGCTTACTACACTAAAGACGCTTTCAGGACCCGTCCAATAGAAATGAGGCAGGATACCAGGGGTTGCGTCTTTGCCAGGTCAACGCCCCAGTTCCAAACAAGCTCAGACGACAAAGATGACGATCGTGTGGTCTGCGTTGTGAAGGGACGCTATGCGAGCCCTTGGTCAACGAAAGACAACCGACTCGTAGTCTCCGATGACTATTTCAAGGACGAGGAAGAGGAGCCGGTTCTGGAAGGTGACCGTACGGTCCAAGGGATCATCAACATCGCTGTCGTGAAGGGCTTTTTGGTTGCAGCAGCGAGTGCCAAGGGTACAGACGAGCTGGCTATGTATGTGACCGATGACGCGCAGACTTGGCACAGAGCTGTGTTTCCCAACGATCATAAGTTGGAGGAAGATGCCTACACAATCCTGGAGAGTACCAATTATAGCATTCAGGTGGACGTCATGACTACATCGTCGATCAACGCCATGGGAGTGCTCTTTACGAGTAATTCGAATGGGACCTACTTCACTCGCAATATTGAGCATACAAATAGGAACTACAAGGGCATCGTGGACTTTGAGAAGATAGCGGGAATCCAGGGGATCGTGATGGTCAACGTAGTGGACAACTGGGAGGACGTGGAACGGTCGCCCCTTGCTCAGAAGAAGATCAAGAGCAAGATCAGCTTTGATGATGGGAGGACATTCCAGCCACTCACCACGGACGACCACGACGAGATACATCTCCACTCTGTTTCACAAATGACCAACTCGGGCAGAGTATTCTCAAGTCCCGCGCCAGGGCTTGTCATGGGAGTTGGCAACCAAGGCAAATACCTTAAGGAATACGAAGAATGTGACCTCTATGTCTCCGACGACGCTGGCTTGACCTGGCGGAAGGCAGTGAAAGAAGCTCACAAGTATGAGTTCGGTGACAGGGGTTCCGTATTGCTCGCTATCTATGACGAGGGTCCCACAGACACCATTCAGTATTCTCTCGATCATGGCAAATCCTGGGAGAAGGCAGACCTTGGTGACAAAGTTCGCGCCAAGCTACTCACGACCACACCCGACTCTACCAGTCTCAAATTCTTTATCATGGCTACCACCGGCGGAGGATCAGATCTGGAGCACATGGCAATCGCTATTGACTTTGCTGAGCTTCACGAAGGAAAATGTGAGGACAAGGACTTCGAGCAGTGGTTTGCGCGCGTGGATGAGAAGGGAGACCCGACTTGTATCATGGGTCACAAGCAATGGTACCGCAGACGCAAGGCCGATGCCGATTGTTTCGTAGATGAAGAGTTCAGAGACCCTGTACCGGGGTTCGAGCCTTGCACTTGCGTCAAAGAGGACTTCGAATGCGACTACAACTTCATTCCCAGCGAGGATGAAAGCGAGTGCATTCCGGCTGGAACTTTGCCGGTGCCTAAAGATCAGTGCGACGGTTCAGACGCCAGATATATGGGCAGCTCTGGCTTCAGGCTCATCCCTGGCAATGACTGCGATCGAGAAGCCAAGGGTGCTGTCGCGTTGGACGAGGAAGTAGAGCGGTCTTGCAACGATACCATCAGGCCACCCGCAAGTGGACAGATAACCAAGGAACTTACAAATTTCGCTGCAAGACGCTTCGAAGAGTACTTTTACTTGGAGAGGACTGACAGGAGTACGGGAACGGACGAGACCATCGTCATGCGGACTGATGAACGTGAGGTTTTTATTACTACCGATGCTGGAAAGACCTGGGATCAGGTTCTCAAGGACGAAGAGATCACGGCCATTTACCCTCACCAATACTTCAACGATGTTGTCTACTTCCTCACCGGCAGCAAGAAAGTTTTCTACTCGGTCAATAGAGGCGTCACTATTGGCCACTTCGAAGCCCCAGCAGAGCCCACTCGAGACAAGCTTCAGATCCTGGGCTTCCATGCTGACTACAAGGACTGGCTCATCTGGACTGGTGCAGTCGACTGCGATGGACCCAGCAAGGGCAATTGCCATAACGTTGCGTTCTTCAGCGAAGACAGAGGAGCCACTTGGGAACATAGGTTACGTTATGTCAACAAGTGCGAGTTCATCAAGGAGGCAGGCCGTGGAGGCAACGAAAAGCTCGTGTATTGCGAGCAGTACGAAGACGAAAAGCCTGACAATCCTCTGCAGCTGAAGTGGAGCGACAACTGGTTTGCAGACGACCACAAGCCATTCGACGATATCATTGATTTCGCCACCATGTCCGAGTTCATTGTTGTAGCTGCCAGACGGGAAGATGATCGTGATGCTCTTACATGCCATACCAGCGTGGATGGCAAGACGTTCGCTGACGCAAGATTTCCGCCGAGCTTCGAGGTGCCTGCTCAGAAGGCTTATACGGTGCTAGATAGCTCTACACACGCGGTCTTCTTGCATGTCACGGTCAATAATCGCGAAGAGTCTGAGTATGGCTCGATCATCAAGAGTAACAGCAATGGCACATCTTATGTCATGAGCCTCAACGGCGTTAATAGGAATCGTCGGGGATATGTCGATTTCGAGAAGATGCTGGGCCTCGAGGGAGTCATTCTGGTCAATACTGTTGCCAACATTGACGAGGCCGATCAGGGTAAATCCAAAAAGCTGAGAACCATGATTACGCACAATGATGGCGCTCAATGGGCACCTTTGCCAGCCCCGTCAAAAGACGCTGAGGGTCGCAAATACGAGTGCGATCCTAAGGACACTTCGAAATGTTCTCTGCATCTTCACAGCTACACCGAGCGCCGGGACCCGCGTGCTACGTTCTCGTCTCCGTCAGCCATTGGTTTAATGATGGGCGTTGGTAACGTTGGCCAGTATCTGGGCAGGAAACCTGATGCAGACACGTTCATCACTCGAGATGGTGGCGTTGAATGGTACCCTGTCAAGAAAGGTAATTACATGTGGGAGTATGGCGACCAGGGTTCAATCATCGTCATCGTCGAAGAGGATGTTGCCACTCGATCTGTTTTCTATTCTCTGAACGAAGGCATCGATTGGCAAGAATACGTGTTCGCTGACGCTGACTTTACCGTTGCGGCCATCTCTACTGTTCCCTCGGACAAGTCGCGGAATTTCATTCTGTGGGGTAGAGACAGCGCAAGTGGCAGCACCGTTGCTACTGTCAATCTTGACTTCACAGGCTTGGCAGACAAGCAATGTGGACTCGACGAGAAGAATCCAGAGAATGGCGACTACTACCTCTGGGAACCCAAGCATCCTAATCAGCAAGACAACTGCCTATTTGGACATGTTGCGCAATACCATCGCAAAAGGCCTGAAGCCGAATGTTATAACGGTTTGGATATACAACATCTACACAGCATCTCCCGACACTGCGAGTGCACGAGGGAGGATTTTGAATGGTAAGGCTCTGATACTTGGTCCCTTTGTTTCCTTCATTTATAGATTCTTGTTGACACGTTCTTTAGTGATTACAACTACGAAGTCGGCAATGACGGCTCCTGCGGACTCGTCCCTGGTCTGCCGCCACCCGATCATAGCCAAGCCTGTGTCGACAATCCGGAGCTAAAGTCCTATTTTACTCCCACAGGCTATCGCCGCACTCCACTCGACACTTGCAAAGGCGGCAAGGAACTAGAATACACATCGCAACCAATAGCCTGCAAAGACCACGAAGACGAGTTGGAAGATGAACAGCGCAAGAAAGGTCTCAGCGGGTTCTGGTTCTTCGTGCTCGTATTTGTCCTACCGGTCGTCATCGCAGGAGGAGTCGGATACTGGGTTTGGGCCAATTGGGACGGCAAGTTTGGACGCATCAGGCTTGGTGATTCAGGCAGTGCATTCGATGCAGATAAGCCATGGATCGCATGGCCAGTTGCCGCGGTCAGCGCTGTGGTTGCTGTGGTGGCTACATTACCGCTTCTGATCGCGAGCGCGTGGAGAGGGGTTAGCGGGCTGTTCAGGAGTGGACGGAGGTATACGCATCGGAGTGATTTTGCCAGGGGGGGAAGATACGCAATTGTTGACCCAGATGAGGACGAGCTGTTGGGAGACGATGAAGAGGACGAAGTGTAGGAGGGTACGAGTACTGGAAGGGAGAGAGAGGACAACGGCATTGGGAGGCGTTTATCATGTTTTCCAAATGGTTGGAGAAGGATCAATTCCATTGTTCCAAGTTCAATTCTCGTCCTTTAGTTCACAATGAGATTGATAGCGAGCGCGTGCATTCCTTCCGGGATCTGGAATGTATTGTCGTCATAGTGAGCTTGAATACTCGTACAGTGGAGAGGTGGGTAGATATAGCACTTGTCTTGGCCCAGCAGCTTCCACTAGACCCTCGGACCCTAGATGTACATATATACCTACCTACCTACTTTTATCGACATCATTATCTAGCCCGACTTCAATTCAGTTCATATGGAGCGACTACGAGTATGATGCTCATTCCTCGGCACTGCTCCTAGGTAATTAATTAATCACTTGGAAATCAAATCATCTTTCTTTTGCGACAATTCCCTTTCTTTGACATGGCCATTTTCTCGAGTGGAATTATTAACATCTGAAGAATGCAGACAGGCTCTGATCAATTTGGTCTCGACGACCGCTCCTTGGAGGAGCTCAAGAACAAGGCCATTGCTGCCAAGGGGCGGGCGTATTGTAGGTGCTTTCGGTTTGTACGACTACTGCACAGCTTTTGCACCCACTCGGATCTTTTCATCTGTCCCAAGACAAGAAAGCTCCCCATGTTTGAAGCAGTGTAACCTCGTTGCGTGTCAAAAACCCAATACTTTGAACTCTTCTTACTCCCATCGAAATGCACACTCCCACTTGGCCGGAAAAGGCGCTCTTGTAGTCGGATTTTCTGGTCTGTCGACTCGTGGATGCTGTCTACTCGTCCCCCGCGTCCAATACTGCTTTCTATCTATCGAGTACAGGAGATATTATTGTCTATACTGATTTTCTGTAAACCGAAAATACGAGGTATTATTATATCATTATTATTGATTGGCTGATGCGAGGCCAGGTCCATACTCCCACTTCCGCGTCGGTGCCGCTCTGTTGGCTGAAGATGGCTCCATTATCACAGGAGCTAACGTGGAAAATGCGAGCTATCCGGTGGGGACATGTGCTGAGAGATGTGCATTGGCGACCGCCGTGGTGAGTCGGTCTTGCGTGTCCTTTTCCAATTTCTTTTCCACTTTCACATGCTTCATCGCTCTGGCAAGATTCGAGGCAATCCATTACTCTCCAACGCTTTCTATCCTACTCGAGCCTCAAGGCCGATGTCCAGTGGCTAACGAGGTGCCCGGTCCCACAGACAGAAGGTCGTTCATCCTTCAAAGCACTGGCAGTAGCCACAGACATCACCCCACCAGGTACGTGTGCAATTAATCGTATCAGGCCTCCCTCCTTGTCCTTCTCCTTGTCTGCAAGACCCCAAGAGGACTAATCAAAGATATCAAAGCTTCGCCATGTGGCATGTGTCGTCAATTGTGTGTCGCCGTCTCCCACGCCTTTCCCCCACCTCCACATTGCGTCCCGCATCCACTAATCAACGAGTACTAGCATCCGCGAGTTCTGTCCTCTATCAATACCTATATTCATGTATGACAAAAATGCAAACTATGTGGTCAAGACGCTCGAGCAAGTACGTGTAGACCGTTTCACTTGGCAAGAGAGTGCATGTGACGCTGATGGCGGAGAGTGTAGTTGTTACCGATGAGTTTCGGACCAGAAGATTTGAAGGGAGCGACTTCGGAACCGGCGAGATAGAAGAATGGTAGACTGAAGAGATGGGGACGATGGGGTGAGCCAACTGCAATTGAGGCGGTTGGTAAAGGGCTGAAGAGGAGTGGTGCGTCAAGCCGAGAAAGCTCGCATGGTGGTTGTCAATTCCAAGAATCGATACACCAACGCTGACCCACATGTAACCCAAAAGTCACATGTCTCAAGGACAACACGTCTAAAGGACAACACGTCTACCAGATCGAGTCGTAGCCGCTTGATGGAGTTTGGGGATGATGATCAGAGGTGAGATTGGCCTAAGGACATCACGTGATTATGGCAATGCATACGTTTGTGCTTCTTTCATGCTCGAAATCATCGTTGTAAAGCTTCTCCAGCACGCAATTACTTCCCTCCCAACAAGGCCCTACTCTTCATCCCCACCCGCTTCGGTCCCCTCAACTTCCTCTCCGTCCTCCTCGTCGAACGTCCCCACCGGCACCTCATACAATCTCAACAAGGCCTTGTTTGGATCCTTCACCAGGACGTATTTGCCATCTTTCATATTACGGCACATATCCACAATGGTCCGAACGATACCCCAGCCGTTAGCGAGGTTGAGATTCATTTGCTCAGCGAATTTGCGAGGATCATAGCCGACGACGCCGAGGATGACATGGCGGTCGGGAATTTTGGGGGAAGCTCGGGATACGAAACTGTCATTAAGAGTCAGGAGATTGTGGGGAAGGAGTAGCATGTTTAGAAATGCTTACCCGAGTTTCATCACGTCTGCACCAGCCAATATAGCTTGTGTAGCCCATCTCGCCAACTTGCAGCTGTTGTTCTTCATCTCCGTTGCTACCACCGCACCGCGCTGGCTCGTGAGTTTGGTCCTCCAGTCTAGAGCACCACCGCTACCTTGCGCCTTATGGTCAAACTCATTCAGTGCTTTAAGGGTGAGTAGTTGATCTTCGCCACTGATGTTGTTCTTCACAACTGCATCGATTTCTGTGCGAACGATCAGATGCAGGGGATCTTCGTCTTTCTCGAGCGAGAGGTCGAAGCGTCTGTATTTGTAGGCTTTCGATGCTAAAGGTTCGGTCTCTTCTGACGGGTTGTAGAAGGGGTTTTCGTGCTGCATTTCCAACTTGCTCGTTTCGCTCTCCATGACGGTTTGATTTGCAAAATTGTGATTGATGAAGGTCGCCTCCAGAGCGAGAGCACCAGGGAAGTTGATACTGTCTTTGTTGCCCTCGCTCGCCTCTAGAGGCGCATCCGCAGCGTTTTCATTCACAGATACCATATCCAGAGACGATCCGTCTCGTTTGTCGAGATACAATTTACCTCCTTGCTTCGTGATGACTAAATCCCAACTGTAGACGGATCGGGGAGCGCACATGAGCATGGAGAGGATATTGTCGGTAGCGAAAATGGTGGCTTCATCTTTCTCGGCCAGTTCTTGAATTATGGGATCTGAAGAGGTGGTTACATTGTACGCAGCGCGATCCACGACGTTGAGTTTCCGCTCCGTATTCTTGACAGGAGGTTTATCGTAATTGCGATCGTAGTAGTAGAGGAAACCGTAGCCATCGATGTCTTCACCGGCTGAGGTCTCGAGGTTGAGCTTCAGGAGCCGGGCGAAGTCGATCTCTTCTAACATTGTCCAGTCAGGTTTGATGTTCACCGAGGAGTCGCGATTCCGTTGGGGCTTGTCATAATCCTTCCAGCCGAATCTTCTTCCACCCCGTCCGCCTCGAGCACCTCCCCGTTGGTCGTAAAGGTAGGCTTGTTGACCACCGCGGCCGCCCACTCTTGAGTTCTGGAACGTGCCTCGTCCTCCACGTTGGTCGCGCCCGCCTCGTCCTCGACCTCGGAAAATGGTACCACCGCCACGTCCGAAACCTCGAATCTTAGTTGAGGTGCGGGTATTGTCGACCACAGAGAAGGATGATTCATCTTCTGCTACTTGGACTGCGAATAGACTGGAAGTGCCGGCACCGTAGACTTGCTGGTCTGCGAATATTGTCAGCTATGGTGATAATTTTGGCTACTACATTGAGATGCTTGACCCCTATAGTTCCTGTTATACTGCTGCCTCCCTCCTCTTCCATCCCTGTCTTTGCCCTCTGTCGTCCAGTCTGCCATGCGCCCCAGCTTGTCTCCTTTGGAGTATGGTGCGTATGGAACGCCATCCACGAGGGCGTCTGTAGTAGTAGGTGGGCCCCATGAGTCTTCAGACGGTAGAGCGGTGACTATCGAGGACAAAGAAATCGGCATATTGTAAGGAGATGTTGATTATGAAATGGAGACCGTTGTGGGCGTTGCCTCAGTTCTCAGACGTGTCTAATTCCACCCTCCCTTTACCTGTTCGGGTAATATCCGATGTTTCGCCGGTAGGAGGGTGAAGAAATACTTCGTTCTATACTCGATTTGGTATGATATTGGTACATAAGTATGGTAGGTTACCCCAAAGGGATAGCTCGGGTGTGGGAGAAACGTCTGAGGACTGAGGCAATTGTAGATCATGAAAACTTCGGCTAATCAACGGCGATTAATTTTAGGGCAAGGACGATTTTCTTGTCTTCCCTCGGACCTTCACCATACAAGTATAATCAATGCGATGAGAATACTTCTTTGGACAATATAAGATACGATCCCAAAACTTTCGTTATGATGCTCCCAGCTTCGACCAAGGCGACATGAAAATGAAAGCACCAAAGACTACTCTAAGCTGAGCTCATGGACACTTGATATTCTGCATTGGCCCGCAGGAGTTGTAGCCAAAGCTCGACATTATGTAGGTCACGCATAATCACCTACGGGCTTTGCTGAGCATACATAGGGTCGTATACTCCATGATAATCATCAACAAGGCCGGTGGCCTAGTATACAACCGCGACTTCAACAACGCTCTCAACAAGGTCTCCGTCAACGACCTGCTAGTCCTTGCAGGCACATTTCACGGGTATGGTCCATTGCAAGCCGTACTGCGAACCCACAGCCCGATCAAAACTGACCAACCCCAGTGTCCACGCGATCACCAAATCTCTCACGCCTTCCTCCCTCGGCATTCCATCCAACCAGCGAACTGGCATTGAAGTCCTCGAATCTTCCCACTTCCGCCTGACGTGCTTCCAAACCTTCACAGGCACGAAGTTTCTCTTATTCACGGAGCCGCACCAGCCAAACGTCGATGTCATCATAAGGAAGATGTACGAACTATATGCGGATTATGTGACGAAGAATCCTTTCTATCAGCTGGAGATGCCGATTAGGTGTGAGGCGTTTGATCGGCATTTGATGACATACATGAGAGCTAGATGATCCTGTTAAAGAGGAGGAAGCTGTGAAGGGAAAAGATAGCAAGAGTGACGACGGAAGGCAACTGATCCTAGGAGACAGCCATCGGGCTCGGGGACCGCGATAGATACACCACAGGCGCACATGAGTCACGACCTTTCGAACGACTTTCTTGTCACTGAAAACATGATCTGAACTTGAGAGGAACTTTGCTCCGTTTCAAGCGATCATCGTGCAAAATTCTGATGGGAGCTTTGTCCATGTGAACCTTGATTCTTTTACAAGATGTAAATTGTGACCAAAGCCAGACCATGCATAGGCGCCCCAGTCCTTTTGTTTGCTGATTAGGAACAATGGTATCAGCTGGCAGACGATTTGTCTGCCATGTTCGATGTGTTTCACAGTCCAGAGTTTCAGAGAACATTATCCCCGAGAAAACCCAATGCTCTTTCAGATTTCCCCTCGACATTTGCTAGGGTGTAGATTCGCAGTCTCGCAGTCTTGAGAGTGTAGGCTCTGTTTGTGTGGTGTTAAGGAGTGGGGCTGTAGAAATAGTGGTGTCGAGATAACAGCTTGACAACTGCCCAAATGACACCAAAGTCTTTGCAATACTCATTCGTGTCTTGGGCTCATCCGTTCCTTACTACTAGTCCGTGTAATATTAAATACGCCAGCTTCCACCTATCTCACGACCTTAATCATCCCCTATTTGTCCCCAATTCTCATATACCCTCACAATGGCAGAGACCAACGCCACAGCCCCCACCTCGAGAGCTCGTGAACAAGTAGGCGGTGACGAAGAAGCCACCTCGGACCTCAAGCTCGGCGAATTCCAGAACGTGCACTCAATGAGCCTTTCAGAAGCACGGGCCCTCATAATTGCGATTTTGGCACATCGGGCGACAACGAAAAAGGTCGAAGAGACCGAGTAAGTCTGCTCGATCCGTCATCAGGATGGGAGGAGAGGAGATCCAGAGTAGAGAAGGGAAGAGAAAAGATAGAGGCTGATTCGCATATGTAGGACGTTAATTAAGACGCAAGACTACCTGGACGTTTTCGCGCGGTTCAAGAACACCGAAAATATTACGGCTGTGGAACGTGTGCTTGGTGCGCATCCACAGCTGGAGCCCTTTGAGAAGTCGCAGCTAGGTATGACTTCTTTCATCCACCTCCACAATGTTTTTTAGGGCAGGTAGGGGCTTACGATTGCTGGGGCGCAGCGAGCTTGTGTTGCGAAAGCGCTGAAGAGGCGAAGACGTTGATACCCAGTCTGACGAATAAGATTACCGATGTGGATTTGCAGGAGATATTGGATGACATTACTAAGTTGAGGACCTTTGTGGATTGAGAGGTGGCCGGGAAAGAGGACCAAATTGAAGGGACGAGACCATGAATCTGGGACGAAAATAAGACTAGCTCATGGCTTGAATTTGAGCTGTTGAGCTGGGTGGATAGAAGGCTTGCGTTAAATACTCATGGGATGCTTTGTGGCCCATCTCTGGTATTTCCAGAGAACCACCATTCCGAGCGTTGTACGCTTAAATGCCGCGAGACTGAGAGTGAGCGCGGTGTCTGGCGTCTGGTTTGGGAGAGGAGGTTGAAAGTTGCGTGCATATCACATTGGCGCAGGACGTAGAGTTCATGGAGAGATACCCTTCTTATGCTGCGAGAAAAACGCTTTCTATGCCTGATCTGCCTAAACACCTCGCTCAGCGTATGCCAGATTATTCTGTGTCCATATTGTCCCTGTCTTTCATGTCGTCCCTGTCGGTCTCCATTTGATGATCGTTGTCATTCTTCTCTTCCTCTGCCGGCTTTGAAACAGGAGCATCAGCAGTCCCATTTGCTTCCCCGTCTGCGTTGAGCAATGGCTGGCTCTCCGAACTTCCATTTTCCTCTGGTATACCTTCTAACGTTGGCTCCTTTGCGGCTTCTCCAGCCTTCACCTCCTTTTCTTGTCGGGCCTTCTCTTCTTCCATACTCATTCTCAAAGCAAGCGCAAGCTCCGGATCTGCGCTTGGATCAACGCCGAAATCAAAGCCTCCTCCGCCTGCATCTCCACCAGCGTCACCGCCGTTCTCACCGCCACGCGGAGCAACACCCTCTCCAGCTAATATGGGCGTGGATATGATGTGGTCACTCAGTAGACTCGGGCCTGGTTGAATTATCTCCAGATGCGACCCATCTCCGCCCTTTATATTCTCGTTGAACGCTTCGAGCTTTTTCGTATTTTCTGGGTCTAGATCACCAAAGGCGATGAAGTCGATCGAGATGTTATTCTTCTTCATCTTCCGAGCGAGCTTGACGAGGTTCTTTTCGTCTTCGTCGATGGGAGAGCAGGTGAAGACTATAATGCGTTGTCGCTGAGATTTGTTTTGGCGGTGTTTGAGCGCAAGCTGTAAGATATAATCAGAATCTAGGACGAAACTTGAATTCTCGCGTTGACATACACCTGCTATTTGTATGGCTGTAGCCAGATGCGTACTTCCTCTAATCTTCGTCCGGTGCATTCCATCAAGTAGCTTTCCAAAGTCCGTGGTCAGAGTCACCAACATCTCTGGCCCCTTGCCGGCCATGTTCATCAGGCCGACGGAGGATTCTGGATTCGCTTGGGTTTTGGCGGAAAAGATGAGGTTGACGGCGTCTGCTTGAGCTTCCCATCGTGATGGACTGAGAAAGTCAGGAACCGTTTACGGAAAGGAAAAGTCCAGAACGATGAGTCTTACACGTAATCGCCGTTTCGACTGCTCTCACTGTTGTCCAACCTAGCATTCGTTCGAGTTAATTGAAGCGCGAGTAACTTTGACAAGAGTAAGGGCTTACACTATCATGGTCGCCTCAAGCACCATCTTGGCGGTTGAATTATGAAGGAAAACAATACTTTCGGCTTTCAGGCAGGAGAATAAATGAAGAGGCAAGGTGTTGAATGAATCAGAATATCGATCGATGGTTGAGCATTAGGCAGAGAGGCGCCAAGACGCGGCAAACCCGCCTGCTGATCCATGCGCCGATCTTTGTTTACAAGAATCCAAATTTCGACTTCCTCTCCATATTGTCTTTACAACCATCGCCAATCTGCTGCGCTCTAATACGGCCTTTCATGACCCCAAATTGAGTCATGGCCCTTGCTCGCACGAAGAAAGCCCAATCTTCGGCCGAAATCAGCTCAGCTGCGCGCCCGCAAACCATTACTCTTCAATCGCCTACGAGAACGCCAGTACAGGGTCTTCAGAAGAGGAGCATGACTATCACGGAAGGACAGAAGCAAGCTTTAATTGACAATCTACAGCTAGAGAGTGAGCAATTCTAAAGCCATAGCATGACTCAGGCATTGACCTTCTCCCAGTCACGGAACGCGCGCGAAAGCTACGAGCTCAATACGCCCTCCAAGCTCAAAGTTTAAGGACTCGAATCGAATTGCGAATAAATCGCATTCCAAATTATCTGCGGAAAGCAAATATGGGGGAGCTTTGGGAAAAGTACATGGTCACGTCCGATCAAAAGCAACAGAGCATGTCTCAAGAGGAGAAGGCCGTAGAAGTTGCGCCTGCGAGCGCCCCGAGGCCGATTTTGGGATCAGAAGATTCCGATTCAACAGACGTACCCAGAATCCGAAGGGCAAAGAGATCCAGGCGAGTCCCTATGTGTATATTGGCCTTGGGTCAGATTCTAACCAGCCGCAGCGACGCAATGGACTCCGTGGACAAAGAGAACAACGCCCAGTCCCTAGAAGTAATACCAAATCCCAAGAAACGAACGAAGATGACCACTTTCGCAAAATCTCGTCAAGCTACCAACCCATCCACCATCCTTTCCCCCAAGTCAGCCAACTCACGCACTCTTCCCCAATCGCCGATTCGCCCAGAGCTCCAGTCGCCACAAAAGTCATACTTCGCACATCCGACGTCACCTCTGAAACCTATTTCATCTCTTAAATTGACATCTCCTGCCAAAGCCGCCGCAGCAGCAGCAACAGCGCACCTAGCCAGCATGGTGAACGAGAAAGCTAAGCCCGGACGTCCGAAAGCGGCCGCGGGTGGCAAAGCCACTAACCCTACGACAACAAAAGCAGCAGTAGGAAGGCCAAAGCGGGGTGCGGACGTAGCCAAAGAATCGGAGGACGTGAGAAAAGTGAGCAATCAAAGCAACGTGTCAAGTATCTCTACAGGTACCACGATTGTGAAGAATGCGAGAAAAGCACCTACAGCAGCTGGGAAGAAGAATGACCTTGGGGTGCGTGCCGTGGGGAAGAAGGTCGCTGCGGGGACGGAGATGCCACCGCCCGCAAGAAGAGTCCTGAGAAAGAGAGCATGAGTAGATCGCTTTTTGATTAGCAGCGGCGTTGGATCAGCCACTTGGTGTGTCTTGCATTCAGAGCATTGGGAGGAATATTTCATCTCACAAAATTGCTCCCGTCAGACATCTTATACTGTACGAGTAGCCACGGTACAGAGTTAATCTGCGCTAACATGTCGGATAACGCCCGGAAATGGACTTTTGTACTTTACGTGGTCTGAGCCCAACTTAGGGGGGCCTATGCCCCTTAAAGAGGGCCCTAATTTTTAATCTAAGCGCCCAATGAATCATGTCTAGGCTCCCCTCGTCCCTCGCTACGGGGGCTACCTTTCGAAGATAGGGTTAGGGCTGCGACTAGCGCTGTCCAGGACTGTCGGTGCCTCCCTCTCTCCCTCTGTAGAGTACATCAACGTGAATTTGTGCATAGATGCCCAAAAACGATAGTGATAGCTGGCGGATACCATCTCTAACCTTGAAACTTCGATTCATCTATGGTCATATGTATGACTCTTTGAAATGTTCTTGATGGTCTCTACGAACCTCTACTACTCATCCAAAAGTTCCCTCCCGCCGTTTGACACGATATGAACGACACAGCCCTGCAGAGCGTCCAAAATCACCTGAAGAACCATGTACAAGCCATGCCCTGTATCTGACATGTTTCGTCCTCCCATCAATCGTACTATGCGAGCTCTCGATCGTTCTTTCTTCCAAAAAAGTATTCCACTATCTGCAGCAAGAATACGTGATAACAAGCAAATTTCAAGATACCGGACAGAACTTGGCCACGATCTTTTGAAGCTTGACCGCATGCCAGCGGTCAGGTCTGTATGGGATTCCAATGGTCAGGAAGCCAAGGCACTGCTTTTGAGGCCGGAGGTCAAGCCAAATGGTAACACAGCGTCCTCGTCTTTGGTTTTCCAAAAGCACGCAACAGAGCAGGAGTAGAGCAAAAGCTAAAGTCCTGCCAGATGCTTCTACATGGAGTCCAAAGCTCTCGGAGTTGGTCAAGGCTTCCCAAGTCAGTCTGTTGCCATATAATCTCGAGTTAGACTACGACTACTGGAACTATCGTATGTATGTGCAAGACACAAGCATCGTATTGAACAGAACTGCTCATACCACCAGATGACATAATGAGTGCCATACTCCCAGAAGCCGAGCAAGACGAATTCCCCACGGGCTTCAGCATCGTTGGCCACGTTGGTGCGTCCGTGATCCGCTTTACAAAAATGAGAAGCGACAGACTGACACACTGAACATCCAAGCTCACCTAAACCTCCGCGACCAGTACCTCCCTTATCGACACCTGATTGCCACCATCCTCCTTGACAAAAACCCCACCATCCGCACGGTAATCAACAAAATTGACGAAGTCGGCGAACAAAACGAATACCGCACCTTCACTTACGAGCTGCTCGCTGGTGACCCAGACATGAATGTTGAAATTCACCAGGAAAGTTGCAAATTCCGTTTCGACTACTCCAAAGTCTATTGGAACAGCCGCCTCAACACCGAACACAGGCGCCTGGTCGAAAAGTTCCAGCCCGGAGAAGCCGTCTGCGATGTCATGGCCGGCGTTGGGCCGTTCGCTGTGCCGGCTGGAAAGAAAAACGTCTTTGTGTGGGCTAATGATCTGAATCCGGATAGTTTTGCGAGTCTGGACGATGCTGTACGAAGGAACAAGGTGCGTGTGGCCTCGATCGGCCTACGTCCCGATCTCATACACACAGAGGTTTACAGAACGCCAGGTCGACCGATTCGTCAAAACCTTCAATGAAGACGGCCGAACCTTGATTCGCTCCTCGGCGAAGAGATTGTTGAAGACGGACACCCACGTTGAACGGTTCAAACAGCTGTCCCGACTCAAGCAACCAGGCTCGACTGTCAAGCCAATAGCAACTTTGATTTCGCCGAAAACTTTTAATCACTACATTCTAAACCTTCCGGCGAGCGCCATCACATTTCTTTCTTCCTTCATCGGCCTATACGCAGGCCTTGAGGGGCTCTTTACGCCAAATACAGATGCCAAATTGCCAATCATACATGTACACTGCTTTAGTACGAAGAGCGACGATAACAGGGAAGAGGAGATCAAGATTTGCAACGAAATCAGTGAGCAGATAGGGTACGAGATGAAGCCAGGTAATGTTGAGACAGAAGCAGAGGTGCAGGTATGGGATGTCAGGGACGTAGCGCCCTTGAAGAGGATGTTTTGTGCAAGTTTTAGGCTGCCAGGCGAGGTCGCTTTCAGGGTGGTAGAGAATGAGGGTGGGACCTAACATTTTCCATCAAACGAGCGTACTTGAGTCGGAAGGAATAAGTATGTCAAATCAATGTACTAAGATCCATATTTGCAGCTTTTAGCCCATCATGATACATCATTCAGCGCCAAGCAGTCCATCTTGAATACAGCGACCAATGTAACCGCCAGCCAACAATCGCCTCGTTCTTGCTCCAGTATCGATCGGAGAAAGACATAATTCCGCCAAGAACGCCCATCGCTCACGTTGGAGGAATATCGTGAAGAAAACGCCGATAGAGATAATTGCAGTCTCGTGACATTGCAAGGGAAAGGAAATGAGTTGGTTGTAGTGTACATGCTAGGATGAGAGAGACCTGTCTTGTGGTGCCAGGCCTATTCGGTAGGTGAGGGCGAACTTGCAGGCAAACTTGAGTTTTCAATGGCAGCTTCGGCTGCGGCAGTATTAGGCCTGGGTGTGGCATCCATATCCACGACCTTGACTGCATCGCCTTTCGCCTCTCTGGAGAAAATTTCCGGCGGTTCAATCGTGGCATGGTCGTGGTGTGGAACATCAGGCATTTCGAAGTCAGGGTTTGACGTGACGTCGGGCACACCGGTCGGCTCATCTGCACTACCACAAGTGACACTCCCACGACTATTCGTCCTCATCATCTCAGTGCCGAGCTTCGAGCCACGAGGTTTGCCCTGCGGGCTCCTCGCGCGTGAAGGAAGCTTGCCCAATTCATCATCTTCATCATCACCAAATTCAGCATTCTTCTCTAACGTCTCGCGCTTGGCTTTGACCGCTTCGACGGAGTGTTGCTTGCGCGAAGTCCGTGAATCTAGAGAGGGAGGTGCGGAGGTTTGGTGAATTAAATGTGGAGGGCCAGGATGGATGAGATCAATGTTAGGAGGCGACATATCTCCGGAGATTCCTAAGCCACTATTCGAAGGCCAGTCATCTGATGGTCGACCGATGACGACAGGTATGTCTTCAGTGTTCGTTGAGTCAGTATCACCGAAGAAACTAGAACCGATCGAATGTTCACGGCTTGACCGCTTGTACAGCCCATTGACATTCGCAAAGGGGCCAGAAGACTGCGAGCTTGGACTGTCTTCTGCGTGTCGAGACTCTTTACGAAGGCCAGAAGGGATAATCTGTTGTTGCTGACTTTGCTGCTGCTGTGGATTGTAGCCAGGTAATGGAGGCTTCCACGCACAAAGATTGCACAAAGCTTCAGTGAGCTTTTCCAAGGTCGGAGGCTTCTCCATTAGCGAGTCGAAGTGATGAGTTTGCGGTAGCTCTTTTAGATACCCAGTTACAGCGATGATTGGTGTCTGGGTGTTGGCGCTCTTAGTGTCCCTGATCATTCGGGCGACGTCCGCCCCGTTGATCTGGGGAAGCTTGAACTCCATCATGATAATGTCAAACTGTACCTCGCTCATTGCATAACGTGCAGCTTCTGGGCCGTTGGTGACGGTAATGGTACGACACCTGAGCTTCTCGAGCAACCTCTCCATGACCAATTTGGAGACGGGATGATCCTCGCATATGAGGACATCCAGAGGACGGAAGGATGGGCCATCCGCGAGCAAAATCTGAGACATCCTCCTTGAGCTTTGCCTCCTTCGTTGAACGCGAAGAAGAGCTTTCGCACGAGGATCTTCATTGTCAGACGATGAGGGAGAAATGTCGAAGACTTGACTTTGACGTTTGTGATGAGTGAAAGGCTTGTTGGGAAGAGGAAGGTCTCCTCCCTCTTGAGATCCAACTGTTTGCGATCTAGCCCGCGATGGCATGTGTATGCTGTGCGGGCGAGGCATCATAGTCGACCTATCAGGTGAGGTTATCTGCATTCCCATGGAGTTGCGGTTCGATTTGACAGGAGAGGAGGTGGCAGACGCTGCAGAGGTGGCGGAGATTCCAGTCGGCAGTCTGGGAGCGTCAAAGTATTGACCGGGTTGCAACGAGTTACTAGACTGGTGTGACAAGGTTGAAGAGGTGCTAGAGGGCTTCCTGCGCTCATGGTTCTGACCCGTGGAGAATTGCACGAGTAGTGGTGAAGATGGTTGGGAGGTTCGATTGGGTGAGGCAGCAGACTGAGCGAGATTCGATGGTGATGCAGGGCGGATGCCTTTGTTCACTGACCGTGCTCGTTTCAACGGCATAGGTAGAAACGGGCTACCCTCCAAAGAAGGCACTGCAGAGTTGGCACCTGGAGATTGGGTCGAAATAGAGTTTCTGGGCTGTCTTTGCGTTGATTCTGCGAGTAACTTTTGGAGCACATCTTGGTTGGCCTTTTCGAGGACGGGAAGATTCTTGAAAGCAAAATTACCGAAGTCGTCCGTCGCCACGGGCTCGCTGAGTCTTCTGCTGCGACCATCTCGAACATGGGCAGGTATGTGAAGCGGCATCAACCCTCGCTTTAACGAGTTGACTTGGTTCCGGACGCGTGAAAGGGCGTCATGAGGCCTGTCCGGATAGTCTGCAGCCCCTGGAGTGACAGCCGGTGATGTTCCTTGAGCTTCCATTTCTTCGGTGAATGTCTGTAGAGTAGCACCCCTGGCGTCAAAGTACTCAGTGTCCTCTGGATTCTCTGGGGCCGGAATGAACTGAGCCTCATCTTCGAGCAGTGTCTCCCATTTTGTTCCATTGAACCATGGATGCTGACGGATTTCGTCCCCACCTGACAAGTACTTCTCCGCCATATTGGCACCAAGACGGTCTCTTGACTCAATGGTCATAAGTTTTGTCATGAGATCTTTGGCGTCTTCTGATACCGAAGATTCTACATCTTCCGGCCAATCAATCTTCCGAGCAAGGATGTTCTCAAAGACTTTCTCAGGAGTGTCGCCGTGGAATGGAGGGTAACCGTAGATAAACTCGAACTGGATGCATCCCAAAGACCACCAATCACTCATTTCATCCTGGCCTAGTCCGTTGATGGTCTCCGGTGCGAGATAATCCGGAGTCCCTACGAACCTTCGATTTTGGTCTTCCGGGTCGAACAAGGCCATTGGAGGAGGTAGCATGCTGTTATGTGGTGGAGTGTCAGGTTGGCCAGCGCTGGCATTGCTAATGATAGGGCGAAGTGCATATGGATCTGGGGATCCTTCACCCTCGCTGTGGGTTTCCTCTTCGATCGGGGCGCCCCGCTGGGAGGTGTCGTCGTTCAAAGAGAAGTTTCTGAAAAGTGCATTGAAGGTGTCACTGTTGCCGCTATCACTTCGGTACCCTGACTTTCGTCTCGAATGCTCTCTTCCAAGTACAGAATCACGGTTCAGACTGAAGTAGGATGGCTGTCCAATGGACCCTGCTAGGTCTGGCGTCATCACTGGGGTTGACTGAGGCGAGTGGCCGCCTTGTAGATCGAAAGACGCAGATCGAGAGGAAGTCATCGAAGTGGCGCGTGCAAAAGGACCATATTTAAGCAGATCTGGAGTAGACTGGTTTGGACTCTTGAGCGCTCGCTTCTGTCGACCGATAAGCCCCATCCGTGACAAGCCAAAATCTGTAAGCTTGAGATGCCCTTTTTGGTCGATGAGAAGGTTGTCTGGCTTCAGATCACGATGAACAATGCCACGGCTGTGCAGATGCTCAATCCCTAGCACCACCTCTGCCATGTACTTTTTAGCCCAGTCTTCCGGCAGGCCTCCAAGCACTTTTACCAAAGCTGCACAATCACCACCATTCAGGTATTCCATCACGAGGAAGAGGTAGTCTTTGCTTGAGAAAGTCCAGTAGAGCTTGGCTACAAATTCGCTTTCGCCTTGCCACATCATTATGGCCCGCTCCGCTTTGACGTTCGTAACTTGATTTTTGGCAACCATGTCTGCCTTTCTTAAAACCTTGATTGCAAAGTAATCTCCTGTAGACTTCTTCTTCGAAAGATACACGCTGCCAAAGGCACCTTTGCTGATTGGTTTGATGATTTCAAAGTCTTTGATAGATGTTGGCACAGCTCGTGCTGGCGGTTGGCTAAGCCCTGCAAGCTTGGGAGAGACTGGAGGTTTTGTGAAATCGGCCGCTGATGACGCGGCCGAGGACTGACGACGATGTCGGTGCGTAGAAACAACTGGCGACGACATCTCGGTGCTCGAGAGCGGGGGAGATGTCACAGGAGAAGGCAGAGAAGGTACTGAATCCTCGCCTGATGGAATTCGGGGCTTTGGGATCCTCAACGGCGAGGATGGCGGAGGCATTCGACCCGGAGAAGATTGCCGGTGTGGGGATGGCATGATAGGCAGCCTGAGACTTCTGCGCTTCCTTTCGCCTGAACTTGCTGATCTCGCCAAAGCAAGATCTGAGCTAGGTGATTGAGCTCGCCTGCTCCCAACAAGCATGGAATGAGACGTATTGCTATCGCTATCTCCAGCGTCACTCCCCAAATGCAAAGAGATACGCTTGCTAACAGAGTCTGATCTGCCTAGAAACGAGATACTGTTCTTATGGGATCGTGGCGTTGGACATTCCATAGGGCTGCTTGACCTGGACGATGCTGCCACTGAGGAAGACGGTCTCCGTTCGAAGTGAGATGCCAATGATGGGTCTGAAGCATTTGGTAGAGCGGAAGCCATGGACGGAGGCCCGTCATATGCGCCCATAGGGAAAGAAGATTCGTGAGCAGCAGGTGTTTGTGCTTCTTCCTCGTTCTCTTCCTCGGACGAATCACTCAGTTGACCTTCCTTGATCTTCTTTGCCTTCTGCATTGCAGCGTCAATGCAGTCAAGGACGAGCGAGTTGAACTCCACGCGGATCCGTTCTGCATATTCGATGATCTCTCGATGGCGCAGGACAGCCTCGACCTTCGCACGAGCAAGATTTTCCGTATCTGCAGTCAAAGCGGCGAGGCCTTGCTCATGCTCCAAGGTACTAGCACTGGGACTCGACCATTGCAAAATCTGCGAGATTAGTGATTCTGAATGAGGGGACTGGGTCCTAATATCCCCATCGGCGTCTGCTAGATTTCTGTTTTCCTTGATTGCTGGCGTGTTGATAGCCATGGCGGTATCGCACAGATCAATTACTAGCTCCGCAACTCGGTACAGGGGCCGGCGAACAGTGAAAGACTTTACGCGGACGTGGCCGTGGCCCAGACCAGAATTGGATGAATCACGTGATCGTGGGGGTATGGCAGGAGATGCTCTGCCGGAATCTGTCCCTGATGAAGAAGGTGAAGGCCCAATGGGAAGGCCTTTGTACTCGGGCGGTGTAGCATGTGGGCCTGCTTCTCCAGGGATCGATCGGCTCTGACGAGTTTCAGGATCGAGTGCATCCAAGACTTTGACAATGGCCGGGCGATGGGCTGCAAGAGCGTCTTGAGCGAGCGTGACTGCTTCTTCTGCGCGATATTCCTGGGTGCAACCTTCCGAGTGTTTTTCGAACCACCAAGGCGTTATCTGACACTCACAAATCCGGCATAAAACAGGGAGAGGAGGTGGGTGGTTCTCTGGATCGTTCGCTCCTGATTCCGCCAGGCTTGTGAGGTAATGGGCCAAGATCTCAGCTCCGAGACCAAGTGACTCGACAAGAAGTTCTGGGAGGTCGATCGTGATTTCTCTCGGTGGGTTGGAGGGGCGCAGCATCCACATGGTCTAGATGAAGATCAGCTTAGATTCAAGGGACAAAAGCTGACCTCAATCATCTTACATGAATTTCCCCACCTGATGATCTATCGTAGACCATGATTCCCTGGCCCTCCAGGTTCAACACCTGCTCTTCGTCTTCTGCGGTTTCCTCGGCGTTGTCCCCATCCAACATCTCTTCATCCTTCTCGAAATTTTGCTTCAGCACCGACCAAGGCCCCTTTTGTACCTGAAACCGTATGACCCGACTCTTTGAATCATCCTCCTTCATTGACTGGGCAGCGTTGGCAAAGCCGTCTCTATTCGATAGCAAGATATCCGCAATAGGCTTGTTCTTGACAGATTCGACAGGCGTGCCCACGACGTCTTTCCATGAGGGGCTGACCCAGCGTATCGCCCCGTCCAGTCCAAGGTCGAGTATTACATTGAGAGATTGCTCAGCCGCTTCTTTGAGATCCTCACGCTCCCTTCTCATGTCCATGCTGTGTGTCCGTTCCATCGAGACCCGTTCCCTAGTACCTTCCTCTCGTAGAGCCGCCACTGCAGGCGGAGCAAGAGATGGCCGTCTGGTGATCTCGTCTGCGGGCATCTTATACAGTGCCGATGTCTTCTTCGAAGGCCAACTGCCCAAAGAGCCCCGGAGGGCTTGCTTGTTGATACTCCAGGGCAGGTCACATTAGCGGTGGTATCGTTCGAGCATGTTGGCAGCAGGACCGGCAGGGGTTGTCGGGAAATGTATTGGCGTTATTCTTGTCGACGGTGGACGGTGGACGGTAGGCGGTGAATTTTCTTTGAGGCACGGATGGGTACATGAAAGAGGACACGCTCTCCTCGACGCCAATGGCTCAAGGCAATTCTTTGTACGTCATTGCCGGACACATTGGTGAAGGACAGGCGTGTGGTTTAGATGAAAGAATGCTATCGAGGGAAGATGGGTGTGATATTGCGTGTAAGTCTAAGGTCAGCGTTGGCCTGGGGGGGGGGGGGGAAAAGCGTCTTGGTCAGTTGGTACAGCTGCAACTAGTGGAAACTTAAACTCGGTCCCTTCCCCTCCATCCTAAGTGGCTACCTTACCTACTCGACATACTCGTAGCTAAAGTACCTATTCATCATCAGCTTGACACATTCCAGTGTGTCAACTACAGTATTTTTCATGAAGCTTACGTCTACGTCAGAGGATTCGCGTATATATCCAGCTCAGCTGATGATTGATGATATTGTCCTGCAGCTGCTTGTTTCGACTTGCATTCTTCGAGTCCCAGAAATATGAAGATCCCGACAGGGAGATGGAGATGGAGATGGAGATGGCCCCGGGGCTTTTTCATTCTCAAATCTCACCCGGCGTTCAGAATCTCCCGAGTCCGCCATGAGCTTCAGTGTCATTCGCTCCCGAAAATACAATTGAACCACACGGCTCCTTTCCCTTTGCTCCCACCGAGGCCAGCGCATCCAAAACGTCAAATGACTCCAACTAATGTTTAGTATGCCAGGACCCAGAGGGATAGGAGGTAGAAATAGCAAGCGCTTAGAAAGTATGGAAAAGGTCTCACGTCCACGAAGCTGTGAACTATCCGCCACTACTGCACCACCATCTGCAGGAAGAGACTCTTCGCTCCTTGGATCATGTGGGGTAAGAATGGTAAAAGTTCTAAAAGGAATCGCAAGGAATTGAGTTCTACTGCGACAGCCGTCCATCATTAACAAGGTAAGGTACGTAACAACGTGAAGATAGGGAGGATAGGCAAACGGTGCCGGTCCACTAAGCGGCAGATGTTGAGGAAGAGTTTACACGTTGAAGAAGCTACGGTACTCCCTACAGTACTCGTAGGTACCATCGAATCCCAGAGAAGGGCCATTCATCGCATATCTGCTTTGTCCTGAGAGCAACAGCTTCCATCCTTACAGCATGATACAAATAGGGGGTGAAAGAAATCGGTAGAGGACCAAACGACAAGGTGACGTGCCAAAAAGTCACGGAAGAAGTCCCATGGAACCGCAACGAGCCTCCGCTCTTTCCTGTCGTCTTGCTTTTCACTCCCATCTTGTTTGGGGAAATCATTGAATGTTCGTGTCCTCTGGACAATTTGATGGATTTCTACTTGCAAACACTAGGCGCATCAATGTGTAGAGTACCCACAGTATCTAACTGCCGCTACTCGCAATCCATCTGAGTAGTAAGACTTGGGTATCTTGACCATCACGCAACTTTCACCGCTATGATACATCCATTCGACACTATGGTACAGCACTGTCATCCTCCTCCCCGTCTCTCATCGCTATTGCACCTGCTTCCCCACCCCGTCTTTAGCATCTCTCTCCTGAAACCACTTCACCGTCCTCACTATGGCCTCCTCCATGCCCCACCTCGGTCCATATCCCAATAGCTTCTTCGCCTTGTCCACACAATAGTACCTCGTCATACAGCTGTATTGCACCTTCTGCCTCGTCAAATTCGGCGTCCTGCCCCCCGCAAACCAGAACAACCATTCAATGACCGTCGCCAACTGCAGTCCCAACCCTTTGTCAATGGTCCAGACCTGCTCCGGACTTGTCTTGTCTCCTGCTGCTGCCCACACCATGCGAGCGAAATCCCAGAAGCAGAGAGGTTGTGCGTTTGTGATCAAAAAGGCTTCTCCATCCACCTTTTCGTGATCCAATGGTTGAGTCGCGAGGGCATGCGTATCCATCAGTGCCACTGCAGCTAGTATATGCGCGTACGCTACGTTCCCAACATATGTGAAATCGAACAGATTCTCATTTCCGCCTAGCTGAAACTTCGTCTGCCCCATCTGATACGCCTTCAAGACATTAGGTATCAATTGCATATCCCCCTCCCCGAATATTCCCGCAGGTCGTAACGCAATCGTGAGCATATTGCCATACTTCCGGTTTGCAGCAAGTACCGACTCCTCGGCTATGCCTTTAGACTCAGAGTAGGCGTCTTTCTGTTTCGGTGCGCGTAAGATAGGCCATCGCTCGTCCGCATTGATGAGGTCGCTGTACCCATCATGTATCGCAGACGCACTCGACGTATACACGAAAGCTTTGACACAACCGATCTTCCCCGCTTGCTCTACTAGGTTCATAGTTCCTTCAACATTGACCTTATGGTAGAGAGCCTTGGCCCCCCTTTTCTGCGCCGCGCTGGCATTGTCTTGTATGGCAGTCGGCGAGGCTGTGTGTATTATTATTAGGGGTTTGACTTTCTCATATACTGAGCGAACGGCTTCGGGAGATGTGATGTCGGCATCGTAATAGGAGGCGCCTGGGAAGCGATTGTTTGTGGTCCGGAGATCGAGAACTGAGACGGTGGAAGTTGAGGGTTCGAGGAGTTGCGAGACGATGTGGCGGCCTAGGAAACCGCAACCGCCAATTACGAGGACTGAGCTGGGGAGATGAGAGGATCTGAGATTGGCCATGGTGGCCAATGGGTGAGATGGGCTGGAGAGAGGACTGAGAAATGAGAATGGACGGCTGCAACGATTTATTTCTGTAGGGCTGAGCGTGTAGCGTATGCAGGAACCACAATGGATATCACTACTTGTGCCTGGAACTATTATATATCAGAATCAATGTTTCCATCCTCGCGGCTCCAACGCTGCAAAGGGGTTGGAAATATATCGTATATCCTTCGAGATTAACGGGGTATAAGAATTTACAGGCCTTTTTTCAATGAATACTTTTCGAATTCCACCTATTCCAACGGCATTTTATCAATAACAATAACGAGAATATCAACCCCCACAAATCAATTATCTATACGTCAGTAGTATTTACCATTTTGCTTTGTGTGGGGTCCGATCTACTCAGTGTACACCGTACGACAAACTCACATCAACAAGGAGTTTCTTTCGCCCTTTCCACCACGCACCGCCGTATGAGATTCAAGGCTACAGCCTTCCAGATTTCGCCTTTCCCCCCTTTCCCTTCACACCCATCTCATAGCTTGTAGCATCACCCCCTTCCCATCCACGAGCACGTTCCCCGCGTTGACTAGTCATGTCATGCAGCACCCGACACTTGTCTTTCAAACCAAAGTTCTCACAAGCGAGACTTTTGGACTCTTAACCCCAATATACAGGAATGTGTGAGCAGCCCTCAATCCTAAGAATGCCCGACACATCTTCAAAGTTGTCCAAGTCAGCGTTACTGCCTATTGAAAGAAAAGAAAAGCGTGAGGACGGCCTCTTGGAATTATAATAAGGAAGTAGATTGGTGCTGATTCATAGTACCACTCTTTGAGAGGTATCGACTTTGAAAAGGGAATTGGGTAACATGAAATGTCACCGAATTCACCATTCCCTTCTGGTTTCGGAGTTCTGAGACTTGGACATGTCTTCAAACGCCCAAGACATGTCTCAAGGCTTTAAATTCAGGCCGATACGGGCCACAATGACTCGGAAAATACGTACATCCAATCCCGCCAGATTGGCACAGATCACTACCGATGCAAACAAAGGCAAATTCTCCAGCGCATTAACATAAGCGGTTTTGGATCGCTCAACGCGGCCCAATGGAGCCACGCGGGTTGACAGTATCGAAACGACCGTTTGTAGCGCGCGCTTGAGAAGAGCCGTGCTGTAGGCTTGCTGCGAGGATGTGGAAGGCGGTGATGGCATAGATTGAGTAGTTTGAAGTGGTCATTTTGAGGGAACGTCGATATGCCTTGGTCCTTTGGCAATGGGAGTTTGAGGGAGGAGCGGATCGTTAGCTTTTGAGTCGAAAGTCATTTTCAGCCAGGCTACAACACATGGACCAGGGACCACGTATGGTCAGAAAAGTAGCTCCTGTTAGGCGTCGTGTAGAGTATCAAACTTGACTCCGGACAGTCACCCTCCCACAATCACCATCTGACTAACCGTCCTTCAATGGCTCGCTCAAGCAGCTGAATGAGCCCCGCGCATCGTGCACCAATCCTCTTCCTTACGCACCGCCAGCTCTACTTACAAGTCATTTCACACGCTTATTTATCTGCTGTTATCACTGATGAAGTAGTCAACAGTGACCAAGCAGATAGGCTTCGGTCAATTGATGAATCAACTGTCAAGCTCGTCACTATAGAATGCTTACAAGCAACTAAGCAGGTATAACTTCCTCTCATCGACGACAGCAAGATGCTCCGTCTACTCACCGGCGACAGGTGCAGCGACGTAAACGTAGTATGCACGTATACTGTGACGTTGTATGTGGGAGCCGTGTGTGGGGGGTCAATGTTTTGAGGATTAGTCAGGGTCAGGGCGACTGTCCGAGGTCAAGTTGTGAAGTAGTAGAGCATGTTCAGGAACCACGCATGAGCATGCTTGAATCAGCCGCATCGGGTCGGGATAATCATGATCAGAAGAAAGATTCGACAGGCGCTAGGCTATGTAGTATTATTGTTGGTTATGTGGTATACCTAGGTACTGGTAGGATACCTGGGGGAAGAATGCTTCATTCAAGCTATGTCTAGTACATAGATACCCATACTAGGCCCAAGGGCTGAGTGGTTTAAAACCAACAGTACTTTGTTCAGGAGTCAGCGATAGTCCAAGGTTTGGAAAGACCGGTTGTGTGAATAAAATCATACCCTCACCCTTTCAGAATACGGGCGACGGGTGACATGCAAAGAAGAAAATCAGTCATGAGGGGCAGGTTATAGAGTCCATAGTGATGCCCAAGACCATAAGAGACTCAGTGTCTTTGAAAGAGATCCTATACTCTATGAAGACAGGAAACAAAAGCAGAGTTATATCCGGGGTATCATCGCAGTTGCAAACACCTTTCCTGACAATAAAAACTCTTGCGCCTCTCATCTTAAGGGTCATCGATAAATCCTTCATCGATAGCTAGGACCCATCGTCCCTTCTCCTCTTCACTTCGGGCTGCAAAGAGCCAACTTCCGCCCCTCGCATACACAGCCCAGACATTCTTTCTACCCTGTCTTCCTCTTAACCCCTCCTTTTCATTCAATAACCGCTGAACTGGTGGATCGACATCAATTCGGGCGTTCCTTAGATTTATAGTAGCGGTCTCATTGCCTGAAGGCACGGCGTAGAGGTGTAAATACGGAGGTCGGAGCTCAGCGAAGTGGCGTGTCCACACATGCGAGGTGGGGTTAGGGGTGAGCAGAAAGGAGGATTTAAGGAGGACGGGATTTTTGGGGTGGCGGTGGATGGCGGCTGTCAGAGGTGGAGGATCAAGTTTGGGCTGAGGTTGAGACTGGATGGAAGCAGATGAGCCGGACGTGCCAGCTGAAGACAGGGTGAGGGATGGGGGCTTGCTCGAGATTAGGGTCCAAAGATCGAGGCACTTCTGGATGAGACTCTTTTGGGCGGGAGTAAGCTCAGTGAAAGATGCCGGGGTTGGAAGAGGACTTCGTTGGCGACGCAGAAAGACCTTTGTCGCTTCAACATCTGCGATTCGCCTTCTAATTTGTTGTGATAGTATGTAGTCGCGGAGAAGACCGACTCCTCTCGGCTTCCAGTTATTGAGGTCTTCCTCTCCTTTGACGTAGGTCTCCTGGCTATCCATTCTCCAAATGTCTGAAGCACGCTTGGCGGAGGCTGGTTTGATGGAGACGGAGAAAATACCAGACGTATAATGTATGATCCTCGTAGGTTTCCATAGTTGTTTGAACATCGACTGGGGCCGAAGCCACCATCGAGGCCGAATTTGTAGGTTCTCTTCCAATGTGAAAGTCATGGGCTGGTGGACTCTCGAGGATGTTATATCGACCGAAATGGACATTTGCACGCTGTGTCTATCTGCGGTAGGTCGATCGAGAAGCGAGGAGCCGTGAAGACTAGAATCCCACTGCGCGGTCAATGTGAACTCCTTGATACCATTCGCATCGTCCACAACGGCTGGTTCCTTAATGAGCTCTAGAGGGAGCTGACGACTTGAATCGCTTCGACCGAGGATAGAAGAATCCTGGTCGATGAGATGTAAGCTCCCCACACGTAGGGACTTGACTTCCATCCACTGTAATGACTCGCTTGAAGAGCACGTCAAACTGATCATGATCCGTCTTTGCAACCCTTGATGCAGTTGATAAAACCCCGAATCCAGGTTGCTATGCTGGTCGATCTCTACCGGCAGATATTCGCCCGTCTCGGATAATTCCAAGATTTTGATCTTGGCGTACACGTCATGCTCTTCTTGCATCCAGTATTCAGATTCAGGTAGCCTTGCTGTTTGGTCATGGCCACTTAACGAGACGTCCTCACCCGTCTCCTGGATCTCATCCCAGCTCAAAAGTCTGTCTAGGTGCATAGGGGTCACCTTTGCAAAAATGGCCACACGCAGAGTCGCACTTCGAGGAGCACTCCTTGGTATACTCATACTGTGAACGCTTTCGAAGCGAATGGGATCTTCGTCAAAATCTTGGATCATCTGCGTAGTTGTCGCACCTCCCTCTTCACTTATTCCCGGTATGAACATCTGGCCATGAAGCTCGGTACCTTCCCGCTCTGCGAAGCCTAACATCTCATGCATAACAACGTTGAACTTGAGCATCTTTGGAGGGGCTTGTGCCGCAGACGGCTCGAGTGACAATTTGAGCCTGCCGATCGCTTCGAGTGTGAACGTGGAGTAGAGTTCGATAGTATAGTCTTGGACTCGGGCTTCGAACACGGCAGTCAGGGGTACGTCAGCCTCACCAATGAGAGAGAATTGAGGCAGACAAGTTTCAATGAAGGGATTCTCGAGCCGGAAATGTTGCAGGTAGTCTGGCCTGTCAAGGTACTGATGCATTTGCCTCATGGTCCGGACGCGTTGCTCCAATTTCTCCAGAGACCAAAGATGAATGACTGTATTTTGGTAGTCAATCACTCGCACAGCGACGCAAGGTTTCACCGCAGCTTCCAGCGCAGGGTCCTCGTCGCCCGGTATCCCACTTAAGACAAGGTCATAGGAGGAACATACATCCTGTCCTTCCCCGACGATGGTAAATTGGAAGACGACATTCTTGTCCATTACTTGGCTCATGATTTGAGCTTCCTTCAAGTTCGCTGCATGTCGAAGGATCGCCTCCGCCAGGCGCACGTGCCCAACTTGCCACCATCGTGCTAGGCTGACCCTGACAATGGCTTTCTCCTCTTCTGGAAGCTCAGTAAAACCGTCTTGGGTAATTCGTGGCCTTTTGGGTAAAGGAGAATTCGAAGCACCTTGCAATTCTCTGGCAAATGTCTCTTTCTGCTGCTCGAGCTGACGTTTGTAATTCTCTTTTGCAGTTTCGAGAGCGTGTTCCATACGTTCCTTCTCGGCTCTCAACTCCTCGACATTCTGGGTAGAAGAGGTTTCAGCTACTCTCAGTTTCTCTTCGAAATCTTCTTTCTGCTTTTCCAGCTGGCTACGCATGTCGTCTCGGATCAGCTCTAGTCTGCCGTCGTCTGACTCAGCTAATTCTATACCGTTCTGCTGAGGAGTGCTGGGCAGAGTGAGAGCAGTATCAAGAGAAAAATTGTCGAGCGTTCCATTTGATATGCATTTCTCCCTGGATGGATATGAGCTGACTGATTCAGAATCTTCGTCTTCTGGCCCGAACAGTCGAGATTCGGGGCGGCCTTTGCGAACGGCTCGAGCGCGTTGCACATCATCGAATAGCGCATCCAACTCATCGTCGGTCAGATGTGTGATCTTCTGATCAGCTCCCAGGATTGCGCCTGCAGCCTCACGGCGTGCGTAAGACCAGTCCGAGTCTCGCCCGCTTCTCGAAGGCATTGGAGACTCTGGTATACTTCCATCGATGTCGCTTTCAACGTCAATCCTGCTTTCGCTTCGACTGTGCGATGGCCTTGGCACAGGCGATCCAAGTTGGCTTGCCGTGACAGAATGCCTTAGAAGACTTTGCTCTTTGCGCTCCGCTCGAGCTTCTTGTGGATGATTGAAGCGGAAGATATGGAAGTCTCCTAGGATGACACGGTTTCCACTGCGAAGTCTCGTCGGCTTATCCATACGAAGTCCGTTTACCATGATTGCAGCACCATCTCGCGGCACTAACGTGACATATCCGTCAACGTTTTCAAACGTACAGTGATCTTTCATAATCTTGGATCCGTTCAATCGGATCTCCGAAGTGGTGCCTGGATCTTCGACATTGCCTACAGCTGTTGTCCCTGGCTTAATGTTGTACACCAGACATTCCGCGAGTAGTGGATCGTCGCTGAGATTGACAAGATGAGGTATCCTCTTGGGCGTTGAGACTCCAACGAATCCTTTCTCGATACTGATACCGAGTTCTTCAAGAGCAGCTTCTCGTTCTCTGTGTATTTGCTCAGTCTTCTCCAGTTTCTCTTCCCACGTCTGATTCAGATCTTCGTATAGCTTCTCTGACTGGTTAAGCTGCTCCGCAATGTCTGCCTTTGACACACGTTTTATTGTTCCATCTGCTTGGGTAATGGAGACGATTTGCTGGTCCAAAGGCGTATCTGGAGCATACTGTTCTTCCGCAATGCCACCAGAAGTAGCACCACTGCCCAATTTGGATCTCAGCTGGGCCAACTCCTCTTTCAACTCTCTTATCATGCGAGCATTCGGATCTTCATTGACAACTGCATGATTCTTGATACGTTTGGCGGAATCAGCGTATCTCAGAGTGCTTAGAGTCTCTTCGAAATTGATGTCTGCAGGGGAGATAGCCGCAATCATGGCTGTCATACTATTGCCGCCTAGCGAGTCCTTCAACAGCCACGTCAAGACCGAGTCTCTGTACGGTACCATTGACATATTCTTCTTCTTGCCCATAGACAAGTCTGCCAACGCCGCAATGACTCGTCCAAGGGTTGACAAGGAGCGATTGATCTCCGCCCCTTCTTTTAGCCGAGCTCCTATTGCGCCCGTCGAGGTCGCTCTTTCAGAGCCTGCAAGATCCACCAGACTGATCTTGGCGACTTTCTCAGTGTCCATCCGCGTCTCTACATCATGCCTCTTCTGGGTCACAGTCAAGGTGAAGACTGCATGAGATCGACTTGAGGTCTCGTTCATGCTTGTGGCAGCCACGGTTCGCGCCTTATTTCCCTCATCCATCAGATGCTCAATTTCCTGGAATGATCTAACAGCTAGTTTTGCAAGATCCTCGACATATGGTCCCGTAGATGGATGCTCTCGGACCTTGAGATTGCCTTTGGTGGCAGGGTTGAGGAGATCTCGAACTCGCTCATTGTAAATTTCTAGATAGGAGACCTCAACTGTACATGTGAGATTCTTATCTTTCTGTAACTCTGTAATCCTTTGAAACATATTCTGACAGATTTTTGGTATGACTCCAGCCTCTTCTCCGTATCCCATCATACTGTACGACTTCCCAGATCCTGTCTGACCGTAGGCGAAGATGCAGTTGTTATATCCTTGAAACTTTGATTTTTTGCGGTCAGCTCAGATGCACACCGAAAAATTTAGACTTGGTGAAGGAATCACTCGAAACGGGAGACTCACAGCGTTGTCAAGGAGAGGAGTACCCAAGTCTCTGTAAAGGCTATCCTGACCAGCGAAATTCTTGTCGTTGCGATCAAAACTCCAGTAGCTTCGATCGAACGCAAATGATTTCTGCCCATCAGTTCCCTTGCCTCCCTTTCGCATCCGTTCTTCGGCTTCTGGTGGAGGCACAAGTATTGTTTGGTTGCCATCCATCTTCACCACGCATTTTGCTCGCCGGTCCACCTCCCTGCCATTGAAAGGCCGTACTGGAATTTGTCAGTCAAATCCACAGTTCACTCGAAGAGCTGCTCACCCCGAACAACCACCTTGATGTTTCCTCCGGCCATGATGTCTTTTGGGCAGTAACATTGAGCTCTTAGGATTGGCCTTGCTAGGCTTCGAGGACATGATACTGTAACATAGTAGCTCGGCTTCGACAAAGAATCTTCCCAGACTTGGAGACCATGAGAGTGAGACTATGATACTGTTTGTGACTTTGTAAATAGAGATCGAGGCAACGTGGGTTTTGGCAGGACGCGGATACCTGCCCCTAGAGCTGCCGGTAGCGGCGGCAAAGCAGCCCTATGAAGCCTAAAGTACGAGCCCTATGACGCGCACCCTGGGGGGGGGCCCTTAAAAATGTAACCCGACCAGCCCGCCGTGACGAGAGGAATTTCTTTGATGGATCACAGCATATCATGGCTAAGCACTGCGACACGGTATCTCTCACATACAGGCTCTCTAAGTTGTAAGGCTTCATTGAAGGTTCCGTACATCACAATTCTTCCTACTACCGAGCGCGGAATATCAACGCTTTGAAGAAGACGCCGAAGGAATATCGTCAACATCGTCAGTATGTCGTCTATGAAGAGAAAAAACCTCGACGGGACTATACAAGAATTGAATGTCGGCCCCAATCATGTCACTCAACGCCAGAACGACCATTCTCTACCTGGCAGACCCAAGAACGAAGCAAGCCCAAGCTCAAAGGATTCAGAACCGCCGCTGGGGCAAACCCTTACAGGAAAACAAGAACATTATCTCAAGAGAGAATTGTTGTCGGGACAGGTGATCTATGAGATTTCAGAGCTAGCGTCCACCACCGCTCTCCAGCGATTCGGAGCGCCTTTCAGGTCAGAGTTTGGAGAGATCGCCCCAGTCGACTCAGATCTACCCATACTCCGATATATCTTCGTTCATCATGTCCGTAACTTCCCATTTCTGGATCAGGCTAGGGAGAAAGAGTTCTGGCAGGATAAGCTGCAAGTGTTTCTAGAAAGTTTTGCCGGCAAACATATCTCGTCTAGCGAAGATAGACTGGAAGAGACCAAGAGGAGGAAACTGGCGATGAAGGCCCAGAAGTTGGTGGAATTGATGATGGTATCTGGCATACCTACGGCTTCTGGCTATGAGGAACGTATACGCTTCTCAGAGCTTGAAGTGGTGGACAGGGGCGCCAATGAACAAGGCTTATTAGTGAACGCGCCTGAGGGCAATTCGATCAATGGCTGGGATGTGAACGTAGCTGGCGTCAGAACAACGTCTGTGAAGCGGACAGTGAGATATCATCAGCATGCGGTAATGATATCCCACAATTCACACTGCACTTGAGGAATATACTGACCGAATTTAGGAGTTCCTAATACGAGTCAAACAAGAAGGCCAACCAGATATCTACGTAGGTCGAAGATATGGAGAATTCTCTAAATTGCACAAGCGCCTGCGAACCGAGCTTCCAGGGAAAGTACTAGCTCCATTACCCCGAAAGAATAAAAGCCACACGACGTCAACGTTCCTCGGCGCTGGTGGCGATGATGATGCTTCATCAGTCTCATCAGTATCTACCCAAAATACTCAAGCAACAGGTCCAGATGAGGGTAGCTCATTCCGTCATTTGATGGGAAGGGGACATTCTCGCTCTGCGTCAGCACAGTCGCGTTCACCAAGAGCTTCTGGCGATTTCTCAAAGGTTGTATTGTACCGAGAGGATCAACGAGTCTCCTTGAGAGCCTTTTTGCGGACATTTCTCCAAAACCCACAAATAGCCGAGTCAAAGGCAATGCAAGAATTCCTTACAGGTCACTCTGTCAAACTTAATGAAGAAGAGATGAATGATATTGAGAAGCGGAAAACCATGGACGAGAAACGGATTGAAGAACAGAAACGGTTTTACGAGATTGCAAGAGAACGTGCCAGGGAGTTGGACATTTACATGGAGAGATTCAGGCGGGACATTGTAGAGCGCAGTACGCCACAGTCCATGCAGTGTTCCGGAGGAAGACTAACAAGATACGCAGATGGACTCACTAGGTTGTTCAAGGAGATTAAAGATAAAGAAAGGATTGCTGATTTGAGCGTGGAGTACCAAAAGTTTGCAGAATGGCTGCGAATAGAGTATGTGATCAACTGGGAATTGACCTCTCATTGACGCTTTCCCAGGGTTGCCGCAACAATCTATCACGTCTTCCTTGCGGAGGACAACTCTCCAGAGCTCTTGGCGCAAGCTAAACGCATACATTCTATGATACCATATGCGGCATTAAAGCAAGTCATACGGTTTGCCAACCCAGCAGCAGTGATGAGCGGTGTTCTCGACCTTTTCCTCGCACAGCCCTTCGGCACACGGTCTCTTGCGCAACGAATTTTTGGCCTGGCCCTCAACGACGGCATCAAGTCATTTCAAAAATCAATAGACTCCCTAATGCTCAAAATCAACGATCCGATACTTTGTGAGAAGCTGAAACGCTTTTGTAATGCTGATGAAGATACGAAGAACGAGATACGAAGCGAAGCTGTCTCTGAAGATATCGATTTAATAGTGGCCATATTACGGTCCGAGAAGTTCGCCCCAGATTTGACGCCGCAACAGATAGGAACGGTTTTCAATGCTTTTGTTGCTTGGAATAATGCCGTAGAAAATGTGAGCAGCCATACAAAGACCAGTCAATTGACTGACCATCCACAGATCGATGAGGAGATGAAGCAGGGTGCCCAACTCTTCGCCTATTTCAAACAGCTCCTAAAGATGTACACTCGGCAGCGCGACAAAGCCCAAATGCTCTCCGTGATCGAAGAGCCTGTCACCCTCCACCTCTTCCGCGACCTCTTCACCATTTTCTACGAACCCCTCGTCCGCGTCTACAAATCTGCCAATGTCTATAACTCCGTTACCGACTTCGCTTCTTTTGCCGACGATATGTTTTCCGTCCTCACCACCGCTCAAAGGCAAGACGTATCCGCCGATCCAAATCAGACAGTCCAATCCTTCATTGACCTCTGCGCTCGGCATCAGGACAATTTCTATAAATTCGTCCACGAAGTCCACATCCACGATAACGGCCTCTTCACCCAACTAATGGGCTGGCTAGAGGGCATCCTCGAATTCCTCCGACACGGCCCCAAAGGAGGGAAATTAGACATGAATGCCCTCTTCCAGGGCGCTGTCGACGTAGGCAACATCAACAAACAAAGTGCCATCGCCGAAATTAACGCCTTGATCAAATGGCAAGGCGAGCGCAAGAAATGGCACCAAGACAAAACGCGCCAGAAAATGGCCGCCGACTCCACCTCCTCTCCCAATGGAGGTCCCACGCCGCCAGGCTCAGCTACGTTCAGAACCAGTGATTTCGGTCTTAACGAGGCTGACGTGGCGGATTTGCAGGACGATGAAGACAGCGATGAAGACGAGGAAGATGAACAGGATGACGCTGACCCTATCGCTGGCGAGCGGAAACGAAGAGCAAAACAAGCTGATAGGTTGCGGAGAACGGCTGGGGAGCCGCTGAAACCGGATGTCAGTGAGCTGGTGGGAATGAGAGGAGGATTCCTTGCGATGCTTCGGATGGTACTTGCAGATTGAAATGTGTTATGACACGACGAAACGAATTAAAGGAATGGTGGTAATGGCAAGAGCTTGCGTGGCTGTGGTGCATATTAGATTCTCAGACGCAGTACTCTATGAATGAGCATAGCATACACGGGTAGACGTGTCATGGAGATATCAAACTGTCGTGACAACTACGTTCAGATTCATTCATGAGATGCAACCTGGCAAGGCAGCCGTATGCACACATCACTTTACCCAGACTCGCTGCGTACTTCAGTTCCTAGAATGGATGGAATAATTCAGAATTGTGGCGTGGAAGGTAGACTTGCTGTCAAGCTTGACCACGGGTGCACCAGGTGGAAGCAACACGATGATTATGCATCCCAGGATCATGCAACGATTATCTTCTTGCACATCATCATGAGTCCACCGCTCTCAATTGCTGTATATCTAGACCAATTGCGAAGCATCTAGATCAAGCCACTCCTAGGAAATCTCCAGCCGAGATACTCTGGACATGCTTCACACCCTTCCTCCCTTCCTGAATGAATGTATGATACCCCCCACCTTTCCCCCATCGCCGTCCTGTCAAGACAGTGCCCCCTTACCATAATGCCCATGCCCAACCTTCGACAATCTTCGTCTAACTGTCGGCTGAAAACGACATTTGTGATTAGAATCAATTTCCCCAATGCGGTTTTGCAGGCAACGAGTTGCCAATTACAGAAGACATAAATTCTCATCCGGTAACGAGATGCATAGGCCTACTTCCGTCTCTCCACACTCTCCTGTAGGTGAGCTGCAACCGTAGACTGTGCGGGAGGAGGAAGAATCAGCATGCAACATTTTCCATCAACGATGCGAGAGGGGATGAGAGCGCCGGAGAGGAGAGTGAGAGCGCGAGAAGCGCAACATGATTACGTACCAGCACAGCTTCCATCTGAATCCACAAACAAAGCACTCCCAGCGCTCCCAGTGTCACCGTGGATACTTTTGCCTGAGAAGTAGATCGAGTCGATGTAATTTTGACAGTTGTAGTCGGAGTACCTTTTGGTCGACCATCAGTCACTCTCTTTGAAAAAGAAAACCCCCAACAACAATGTGCGTTGTGGCAGTGTAGTGCCGGCGAGGGAGAATACCAGTTGACCTCCAGGGCGGTTGCAGTGCCCTGGAAGAAAGCCGTGCCTAGGGAGATGATGGTGGTGGAATATATTGTTCCGATGGATGATTTGAGTTTGGATGGGTTAATGCAGCTGAAGTTGTGCTGAGGAGAATTGCTGATGAGGATAATGTTTCTTGGACAATGGGAAAGCTGGTGGTACATATACCCAAAATTCGAGGATAGCAACCAAGAACAGCTAGACTTATTGGGAAAGCAGACCAAGACAAGGGAAATGATCTATCCTTGATGAAGGAATAACAAAAGATGGTCTGCTGACGGCGTCTCGCCGTTTGCATGAGCTTTTTTTTTTCGACGAGGCGACCGCTGACCAAACGTTTGTCAACTCTATAATGCGTATGAACATGGTGCCTAGAGATTCCATTCCCAATATAGCTAACCTACAATGGCATATGGCGTCTGCAGCATACATATAGATGTCTACTCATTCAAGTGAAAACCAGCGAGTTTTGCTTGACTAGGGAAGAACATGCAGCTATCAGCACGACGACCGCCTCAAGCTCTGCTTGTAGAGCAAACGTAAGACAATTTGGGAGTGAGATATTTACTCGACTCGGTGAAGATTCTCGGAGAAGATAAATCACATGACTAGACATCTTTTAGCACGAACGAACATAACGAAGTCGTATAGTCAGACTGCATAAGATTTTCATCCATGATCACTAACTCTACATCACATTGAAGATCCACGATCGCTGTGGGCAATGGACTGGCACGTGTGTCAGAAGAAATTGAGCCAAATCAGTAGATGTTCGTCTTTTCTTATTGAAGGCTTCAAGCTCATACTTCTGAGCTAGGGAAAACCTTCATGCGTATGAATTGTCTTCGATGGATCAAGAGCGCGAGAAGAGTTTCAAGGTTTAGCTGACTTGGATCGGTCGGCCAATAGACGAACATATTGGGGTGTTCTGGATGCGCTTCTCCAATCACTCGAGGCATTGTCACTCTTGTTTCCTAAGTCGGACACAGACAAGGCCAAAGGATTCTTCTTGGGAGTAAGCACTGAGGCTCTAACAAGATCATGTGAGTTGGCTCGGACGACTCAGCTCCTATGAGGTGGCGACTCAGACAGATAGCAGGGTATTCGGTACATGACATGTCGAGACTGTCCTGCTAATGAAGCCTTGATGCAATTTATTCGTCCGAGACGCCTTCCCAAAGACTGTCAGCGCTGTCAATACCCTCGCATACCTCCCGCCGTTAGCAAAATACGAATTGGCTTCGGGGAGCTAATACGAAGGACAGTAGAGTAATCGTGTGGCTCGAAGCATGGCGAGGGTGATGGATGCACAGAATGGTGGATTGGGAGGGAGACAGGGGAGAAAGTGGTATGTCTAGACACTCTCCTTCCGCTTACTTCGAGGGTCTCCCGTCGATTTTGTTGATTTGCAAAAATACGAGTAAACGTAAAAAGAATAAAAAGAAATAAAAGGAATAAAAAGAATCAAAGGAATCAAAAGAATAAAATGTATGCAGCATGAGAGGTGCGTTACTACATAGCCGACGGAACGAGGGGAAGTCACAGAATAGATCGCCGGCGACGCTGCCAAGCCTCCAACCCAAAATGGCTACCGTAGGTGCAAATTTCAACGACATCTACCTTACTCGACCATTTTGAGAGAGAGAGAGAGAGAGAGAGAGAGAGAGAGAGCAACAATGACAAACTGCACGGAAGTCTGAAATTGCACTGCATCATGGGCCTTGTGTTCGCTGGTGGTATTTAATAGTATCGAGGTTCGATTCCTAATGGCGCTGGCCCAATGCTGTAGCTGTTTTTTATTTTCTTCTTGGACTTGAGTCTTGGAGCCGATGGATTGAGGTGAGAGGAAAGGGGCAATCCGCAGGGACAGAAACCCCACTGAAACGCCTCCAAAGAATGTAACCTCGGAATGGATGGCGAAGCCTCCTCAATCATGATACCTCGAGACCGCTCCGGCATGATTGAGTGAGGGTATTGCCATTTGCCAATGTCTAAATTCGTATTCGCCTGCGACCCGTCGAGATATCCCGCGTGAAGCGCCAACTGCAGCATCGGCCAACTGCACTCCCAATTGAGTTGGACGACTTGAATGATTGTCCTGGGATTTCAATCCACAACTAGTTCCTCTACTTGCCCTCTTTCTTGGTTTCATTCTGCATCTGCGAGCGCCATGGCTCCGGCCGCTCCTCTGGTTGGATCCTCACACTCATTCCCTGCCTTGTTCATATTATAGGGGCAAGTCTCCAGCTCGCCACCTTGCACAGCGAGGGATCCATGTTTTATTTAATAGGAAGTAGAGTCGAAAGAAAGCATGGGCTTTAGGCCATGATGCCAGGATCCGATCAAGGAGAGACGTAATGTCTCCTCGTCCTGTCAACTGCCCAAACCTGCTGACCGTGAAAACTCTCATGTGCATTCTGACTCGTGAAAGCGGTCTCAAGGATAGGCCGCCAACAAAATTATTGCACCAAGGGGATGCGTGGCGCTGGGCTTCTGCACGCCGAAGACTCCTAGGATTATTTTTATCAATCCGCTCAAGAGGGACACTCTCTGCATCCAACGGACTCGAACGCTACATAGCGTGCATAATCGTGAGGGGATGGTGTGTTTCTATACACCAGTCAATCTTTGGATTCACATTACATTCTATTGCCGTTAGCATACGATCGCTGCTGGCTGAGATGCTCATCCCAAAGGTAATACTTTCAATCATCCACTTCCCCTCCCTTCAGCGCCGTATCTTACAAGTCAGCAAGCCTTTCGATATCTTTCCACCAAACCCGTCAGTAGCAACCCAAACCAGCATGCTTTCCCCTCGCAGCCAACACCAACCTCGTCATCACCCTCCCTAGATCTCCCAGCCCAGCCATCGTCCCCTCATCCCTCACCGTCCTCCTCACTCGCCTTAAGTCTCCATCCGCCCTCTGATTTTCCAGCATCTCCCTCACCAGATCCGTACCCACAGTCCCAGCCTGACAGCTACAGCTGTCACATTCGGCTGCTCCTTTGATGAAACGAGTGTAAGATGGTTGACGGCCCCTATGGCGTCACAAAATCCATCCTCAATCGAGTCGGAGGATGTGAAGACGATGCGATCATTTATCTTTCATAGTTCGGGCAAAGCGGCTCATATTAACCGTTAAGTGCCAGACAGGTTCACGGCAAACCTTCTCTCCCATTCTTCTATGCTCGTTCCTGAAAGATTACCCACCTGACCGAGAGCCCTGTGGTTGAGGAGGAGAGCGCTGAGACTGAATGGTTTCGGAGTCAGAATGTCTCTTCAAGGATCAGAGTTGAGTCACGAAACAGATTCCGGGAGTCTTCACTACTGCGACAAGTCTCGCAACTCAAAAAACGGTACTGATCAGGAAGACACGGCTCGAAAAGACGACTCACCGGCCTTATGGGCTGCCTGCTGTAGAAACAATGCTTTCTGCGCTTGAAGGGGAAGATGCATCTCCGGAGACATAGGACGCTGGCTGGGGTATGCAGATTAAAATTCCTCGAGAGGATCGACGGTGTGGTCGACGAGAAGGACATTGCAGGAGAGAGCAAGCGAGAGTAGATGTGTAGCAATTGCGTGGCGTATGCCTGTGGAGAAAGGTCAAAGTGTCAGTAGCTTGATCTTTGGGGTCTCATACGATGCGAGAGAATGTATGATATCTAGGGACGGAGCTTGCGCACCTCTTGATACATCGGTTACAATGATGTTTTTGGTGGCCATGGTGGCTATGGTCTGGAAAAGGAGAGGAGGAAAAAAGAAGATGAAAAAGAGCAAGATGAAAAGCAAGGGGCATAAGTGGGGACGTCATACTGAATGGTGACAAGTATTAGCGCCTTTCAGGCAATCCGCTTCATCGAAAATACTTACTAGGGAAAGCAACGGGATAGAAAGCAAATAGAAGGGGAAACATATGGCAACGTCACCCTCAAGCTAGCAAGCTGCTGCGCAAACCGGTAAATCAGGGATGCAATTTTCGGAATTGCAATATGACAACCACGGCTTCACGCCTCAAAAACCAATCGCATTAGCATTTCGCAGATAACGGCCTCCTCCTTCCTTGACTGAAAGGAACCTTGTTGCATAGATCTTGTCAATGGGGCTTAAAGGTGCGCGAGATTTCAACCATGTGTCAAAGGCTCGTGGAAAAAGGCAAATATTCATGCCTGGCTGTTCTGCAACAGCGAGGCCTACGGAATTCTAGCCGTCTATTGGAAGCGAGTCGAAAGGAGATCGAAAGGAGAGAACCACTACTTTTACTCTCATCAAACAAACACGGCTCGTGTAGCCAAAATTAGCAACAAGACGAACAAGGGCTTAGAAATGTGTGGGATAGGGCAAAGACAAATAAACAAATAAACAGCGACGCATGTAGGAAGATGCAAACGCAGATAGACAACGACACGAATGAGTGATAGCAAAAAGCGCAGGCACCATGAATGTATCATGCTCTGTTTTGGGTCTCAATGTCTGCTAAAGACCTAGCTCGCTGGATCTCCGAGACCGAAGCAGTTCCACAACCATCTATGACCCGGGTAAAAGCACAGTCAAGGTTCATGCATGCATGCAACATGAAAGCCAAAAGGCTGCTAGCCATTCAACACAGCAACCGCAAAGGTTTGGAAGGTGAAGGGATCTGAAATTGCTCCTGTCAAGCCAATTGAGGAGCAAGATCAGCGCAAGCTTTCAGGAGAGGACACGCGGGCAGCTCAATAGTTGAGCTCCGCACCCCCACCACCCTCCGCCGCATCTAGATCGTCGTATTTCTTAATCGTTCTACCCTGAACTGCCTCTCGTGGCCCCACAGTCTGGGCACCACCATCACCCCACTTGCCGGCTCCACCCGCGAACCCGCCACGTCGAATCATGGGGTTTCCGGTAATCATTGGTGTTAAGCGACCGTCATTGGCGAACCTAGGTTGTTGCCGACGGTCATACGGTCCTTGTCGTGTGTTAAAGCGACCACCACCTCTCCGCAGGGGTCCAGTCTGATGAGTATCATCGCTGTTAGGAATGATGGGGTTATTGGTTGGCCAGCCGGGCGCTTGAACAGTGTGGTTGCCAAAATTGGGGAAAGGAGTGAAGTTGTTCTGCGGCGGGAAATTTGGCGGAAACCCATTCATCAAAGGCATGGATGTAGAGAGGTTGAAACCACGAGGAGTACCAGCAGTAATATTATGGTTGTTCATAGGGAAGTGGCCATTGCTGTTCGCATCGGAACGAGAGGGAGCGATGTGTGAGGGATCCAAGACGTAAGTATTGACGAGGGTGAGCTAAAGAGAGATACATCAGCGGTGATCTCAAGGGAATCTGGAACGAGGAACTTACGTCGCTCTTGATGCTGTCGTACCATTCGACGTGACGCTTTTCAACATGTTTTCGCCAAAAGGCCTCGCCTTTGAAGAGCTTGGTGCACTCGGGCACTTTGCACCGAAATTTGGACTCGTCCTCTTGCTTGAAGAACTTCTTCAGCTCTTCATCCAATCCTTCCTCGAGTGCCTTCCCACCGAGCTTCTTGACATCGACATTTTCTGGCTCCAGAATTTGTAAAATCTTCTCCTCGAAGGTTTTGACCCAGTTAAACGCTCTCGACAACTGCTGGTCATTCTTGTAGTTCTTGTTGAATTTCTCTACGACCGGTGAGCTCCCGTTCTCGACGCTATCTTCTGTCTGGTTTCGCTTTAGTGGAAATGGTTGTCCTTGTGCACTGGCTTTGGCGGCAGTCTTGGCTGCAGAGCTCAGACTTGCTCTAGGGCGACGTAAATGTCCACCAGGACATTTCCGGATGAGCTCATGGACAGAGTCGGCTTCGAAGACGCAGAAGAAACAGAAATTGAAAACTCGACGCAAGTATTCAACCAGGAGATCCAGAGTTTTCTTTTGAATGAGGAGCTCCTCGCTGTCGTTCTCTTCGTCAATGAGACCTTCCTCTTCCTCTTCATCTTCCTCCTCTTCCTCACCGTCTTCCATTTCGTCTTCATCCATACCGAGTATCTGCTGTCTCCTCTTTTGTTTTTTGACGGGTGCTGCAGCCGAGGATTGTAGCAAACCTTTACTACGGAGCTCTTCGACGCGCTGTTCGACCTTGGCCACACCATCTGCCTCGGAGCCGAAATCCTGGTCGAATTTGGATACCAAGCGCTTGGCGAGCTCAAGATCTCGATCGATGCGTTCGGGAGCCGAGAAAAGGTCCCACAAAGCCTTCTTTCGGGGCTCTTTAGTTGGCACGTGAACGCCAACGTGACAGGTGAAGTCTCCTCGAGGTTCATCGTGAATTGTCTTGCCGTTGATGGCTTCGAGAGCCTTTTCCGCGGTGCTCGATGTAGGCTTTGGCTCATCAGTCATGCCATCGTCCTCGCCTTCGTTGTCCTCGTCACGGCCATCTCCTCGCTCTGGTAGAGCTTCCTGATCAGAGTTGGGGTGTATCATTATCCATCCGATGCGGTGGCACTTCTTCAATGGGTTCGGATCGCTCAAGCTCAGCCACTTGAAGCCTCCGCTTTGCTCTCCAAGATGTTCCTTGCAAAATTCTTCGATCTTTTCGCGGCTGACCATAGGAGCCAGGGTTTTGATGAGCAGAGCTGGCTGCAGGGCCAACTCATCTCGGATGTCTCCACCGCGGCTAGGTACTAAGTCGCCAACTCCAAGGACCTCAGCAGCGGCAACGGTCTCACCTTCTTCTTTCTCGACGACACCACCAAGACCATCGCTCTCGGCTTTGTAGATGCCTTCCAGGGTAAATTCATCGAAGGCTCCTTTTTCGATATCGTACTCCCATTGGCCTAGAGCACCACGTCGGAAGTCAATAAGGCGTTGCCTGAACGGATCCCGTATTTCTGGCTGATAACGTTCTTTGAACCATTCCTCGTTCTTGTGCTGTTGTACGAAGGCCCGTGCCATCTTGATTTGGAGCTCCTCTTTGTAGGCGTCGTAGGCGACTTGGATCTGCCCTCGCTCTTTCTCACGATCTTCCCTCGACTCGCGTTCGCCCTTGATACCTCGGTCTGGCTGTCGTCGACCACCATCTTTCTGACGCTCTTTGTCTTCCTTGATTGACTGCTCTACACGCCACCATTCTGCGAACCAATTGAAGCCAACTTGAAAGTCCAGTGAGAGAGGATTGGGTAAAGGATTGACACGAACAATGGGTTGCGGGGTTTGGCCTGGTACGTAACGATCAATAAGGGGGGTCGGGGAGGGCGCACGACGACGGACGTCTTCTCGATTGCGAGAAGCATGTTCTCGAGATTGCTCGTAAAAGTTGTCTCGCGGGAGACGACCATCGGGACCACCCGGCTGATATCGATCGATCATGACGGGGGAACGTGAACGGCCTCGGCCGCCACGATGTCCTCCGCGACGATCTTGCATCCCTGCAGATGAAGTTTTGTGAGTAACGTTCATTATGTACGAACCTGATTGCTTTCCAGAGAAAGCAGAAGATAAATTTTGGTGAAGCATTGTCATTTCTTGGGGACTTGTACCATCTGCGAAAAGTGGAGATGAAGAATGGGATAGAGCACGATGAAAAGAATATAAAGGGTTCATGGGCTCCGCATCTGGAGTCTTACCAGGAGATCTCCGAGCCCGGTAGTTGTCATTAGGGGCTTGTCTTCCGCCCATCAAATCCTCACGTCCCCATCTCTCTTCTGTCTTCACTGGAGGAGAAGCGTAGGCTGTTTCAAAAGACCCTTCCATGATGGTGCAGCGTAGTGTGGAGGTTCGCTGAGGAGAGTGAACCAGTGTATGCAGAAATGTATTGTATGGAGAAACGTGTTGTATGGATGATTGTAGTGTATGGAGGTGTACGGTATGTAGGTCAGGTCCTTGGTCTGATCATGGGATTAAATAGGGCCCGATGATTGAAGAAGTCGGTTCGCCGGGGAGTGAATGACGGAGTGAATGGTGTTGTTGAATGAATTGCAAAGAGCTTCACCAAATTTCAGGTGATTGCTGGGAAATAGAGGTGTGAATAGTGGGGAAGGAAGCTGTTTGTCGACATGGTCTCGTGTTAGAGTAGGTTCAATGAGTGGAGAAGTGAACAATCAAGGGTGCAAAGCATCAATGTAAATGTCAGAGAAGAAGAAGCAGCAGCAGCAGCAGCTATGAGCCGCCTGAGAAGCCAAGGGTGTTGCACTCGGAAGAAGAAGAAGAGGAGGAGGGCAGAAGAGGGTGTTATCTCTGAGCGAGGAGAAGATGGAGAAAGAGGTACAGGTGACGGGGATATGATACAGCCATATATGGCAATTGGCAGACGTGACAGGTAACTCACGTTTTGCTATGCTTGCGAAGGGCACCCGTTGGAGTAGGTGGTGGAGGTTGTTGAAAGAGAAGACGGGTGCGAGCTGCTGCGAAGCTGGAGGTCTTTCTTGGCGACAAAGCCACTAAATGCCGCTAATGCGGATAACGTTAAATATGAGTGGTGATACTGAAACGCTAGGGCCCCTTGCCAATCAGCTCAAAAGACGCAAGACGCAAGACGCGTATAATGTATAGTATCTTGAGCTTCCCTACTCTTCCAAGTATCTTACTTACAACATTGGACAACGGTGTCCCTTTGCTCACTGCTGAGTGTCACGATTGAGCGTTGTCAAAAGGAGAGCGTTGGTTCTTTAAGTACTACTCGCCTACCTACTGTAAGTGACTTTGCTAGAGCCGGCTGGCTTCATTGCCTATGCGTTTGAGGCTGCCATCACTCTCCCTCTCCACTCTTCACTCTTCACACATATCCAACTGTCTTCCCGTTTCCGGCTTCTAGGGTGGTCATCACTTATCAAGCGCTCTTGGCTGTGGTCGCTCCTTAAGCGCGTTTGTTACCATGGTCCATTGACTCTTTTCAAGAGTTCTTGATTGCTATCACTTTTCGAGCGGGTGCGGTTACCATCACTTCTCCAGCGTCTCAAGGGTTTTGAATTGCCATCTCCGTTCAAGCTGTTTGGCTGCCGTCACTCTTGAAGCTTCTTTGACTGCCTCTATTCTCTAAGCCGTTTGGATTGTCATCACTCTTTAAGCCCTTTAGCTTCCTTCACGTTCAACAGGAAAGCCTCAGACCATCACAGGACTACACAGACTGATTTTAACCTCACAGAACTTCCCTCCGTGTCTAAAATATGACGACCTACATTCCCTCGCTGACGCTTCCTGCGGAAGTGTTTGCCCAACCAGCGGTATCAATCTTGCTTCCAATGGCTTTGGGTACCAGCATTGGCTTCATAGTCAGTCGTACGTTGCGTGCTATCATCGGATTACAATATTTGCTGACGCCACTGCAGCCAAGGAAAGTCAAAAAACATACATGGCGCTGAAGCAACCCCCATACCGACCTCCTCCTCAGGTCTTTGGTCCAATGTGGACGGCTCTTTATGGGCTCATGGGATACTCTGCGTACAGAGCTTGGGATACTGGGATGTCATCGTTCAACCCGAACGTCGTTGCATTGACCAAGGTACGATCCCTATGGCCATATCAAAACGAGCTACAAGCCGATGATGCTGTGCCTACAGCAAGGAGCCACGCTCTTCTCCATCCAGCTCGGCCTCAACCTCGTTTGGATGCCCCTCTTCTTCCGTCTTCAGCGTCCCATCGAAGCTACAGCGGATATCGTCGCCTTGACGTGTGTTACAGGATACCTGGCCTACATCTGGTCAAAGGTCGATCCAGTCGCCGCATGGGGCCTTGCCCCATATCTGGGATGGTTGGGATTTGCTACATAGTGAGTTATCTTTTCCGAGCCATGTCTTCCTGATCAGCACTGTTATTTGAGCTGCGAGACTTGTCGCAGGGGTCGAAAACTTCCGGACCTTTTCGTGACTCAAAGTTGGTCCCAAAAGAGAAATTCTGACTCCGAACTTAATCAGCTTGAGCGCTGGTACCGGCTATCTCAACGGATGGGACTTCTCTGACAAGGAGACCGATGCACCCACCGATCGGGGCTCCGGAGCGGGTACTAAATATGTCAACGAGAAATCCGACTAGGCTACAGGGAGGTATAGGTCGAGAAACCAGGCGCTGACAGACGTCGGTCTCGACGCGTTTCCTTTGCAGGTCCTTCCTTTTTTTCACAATTTCCTTGCGCTAATAATACCTTGAGTTTCACAGCTTCGGATAGCGAAGCTTTCCCAGGATTTAGAAATCAAATCAAGTATTTACAATTCGTGAATTCAACAAAAAAAAGTCCGCTTCTATAATACATCCATCTGCAACACCTTTCTCAATTCCTTCGACACGTCATCTGAATGATTTCGGAGTCAGTATTTCTCTTTTAGGGATGGTTCTAGAATCAGAAGACATGTCTGAAGAGGCAGGAAAGGTCTCCGGCCCCCGAAATATGATGAAAAGGGGAACAATGGATCGGAAAAGATAGCTCACAAACCCTCTCCTCAGGTACCAAACCCGCCTCCACCAGCTCCTCCAACCTCACTTCCCCTTCTTTCCCCATCACCTTCTTCAACCTCCTCGCCCTCTCAGTCACGTCCTCAATCCCAACAATCCACTCCTCCACCCAAACCCTACCAACCTTCCCCGAAATACCAATCTGAATACTTCGATACGGTAGCACATCCAAACTCGGTGAACGTTCCGGATCCCACTGCACTCTAACCCCCTTACTTCTTTTCTCAGCGCCCAATGTCTGGCCGTGGCAAACAACAGCCTGCGATAGGAGCTCGTGAAAATGCGCATGCTTCATTCGAATGGCTAGGACGCGCTCTTGCCCTTTATCTTTGCACGAATAGCCGCATCGGTACATCATCCATGCCCAACTGGGCTTGATCCACGTCATGCGTGTGTGAGAGAAGGCCGGGGAGGCGGAGAGTCGCTGTTCTTCGACTGCTGGGCCTGCAATGGCCGAGGAATATGCTTGGTAGACTGTGATGGTCTCTTCGTCATAGAGGGCGCGAATTTGTCTGCATGGGGGTTTGGGGGTTTTTTGGGAAGGGGCGGCCATGATACGGTCAATTGTGAAGTGAGCTTGGATGAGGTTCGTGCTTGTAAGTTCACGTTGCGATGGAAGGTTCCAATTGCTTTCTTTCTTCTTTTTCCCCGTTTTCTTTCGACTTGATGGCTCCTCTGAACATTGCACTTCCAATTATACGTTTTTGTTAGCCTGCTAATAGTGACTCATGCCTAGGGTCGAATAAAGATCCAGGAGACCAAGTCCGGCCTCGAGGAATCAGGCCGAGCCGATGCTAGCTAGTGCCTTGGGGGCCAAATGGACTGGTGGGACCGTCCATCAGTCAGTCAAACGAGGCTCCACGTATTATTCACTCAGACGTCAGATAAAGTCGTTTCTGCTCAACTTGTCAAGGCGACGGAAAATGATTCTTGAGAATGAGCGTCTAATAATTGCAGATTGGCGGGTATTCTTGGACGAGGTGCCTAAAGTCGACGGCTTTCCTGGCTTAAGACATGCGAGAGCAATTTCAATATCATCAAATGCCAAAAGTGATGACAATTTATTGCACAGTGTTTGGAACATCTGTCCTGCTGAACGACTATAGAAAAGGTGTGAACTAGCGCAGTCGAGTCTATTTCCATGACGCCGAGGCAATCTTCATATCAAAGCTATCAGACCTCCTTCATTCCTTCATTGCCAGGCAAAGTTCTTCCACTGGCAACCACACCCTCCGCTGCCTCCATCAATCCCGCCCGGACCACCCTCTGCCAGCGTAACATTCACATCCCCAAACGGTCCTAGTGCTGGATTCACCAATGTGCCTCCGAAGGATCGATCTTCAAGCTGTAGTTTCTTCTGGCTTGGGATGGGTTTCTCTTCGTCATCAATTCCATAGCAGTAGAGCATTTTCGAGTATATGTCGCCGCCGTGGCGGTCTAGCGTGATAGTTACAGGATAGGGGAAGGAGCCCGGCGCTTGGAAGTCATTGGCGGAGGAGTTCTTGAGATTGGTTGAGTTGCTGGAGGAGATCGTTGACCTAGTATCAGAGGCCTGGGTCGAAGCTACAAAGCCTTTATTGGTCCAAATCTGCACTAGAAACCTAGTCTGAGCCCACGTACAGCCTACAGAGGCCACGTCTTCTTCTGCGCCACCATCTTCGTCTTCTGGAACAGGACTGGTATTGTTGGATATGCCGTCAATAGGCGCGGTGGACTTGAGGAAGATGGACTTGGAGAAGTAGGTATAGAAGCCGTAGTGTTCGGTGGGCTGCCCTCGGTTGTAGAGGCGAAGCGGTTGAGCTGAAGGATAGGGGAGGAATACTTCAGCTGCAGCAGTACCATTGGGGTTGGTATCTGGAGGTGGGATGGAGTTCGTGATGTTGGGGAAGGGATCGGTGGTATTGTCGGTGCTGCTGCTACTTTGGCGTTTTAAAAGGCGAGATGGTAATTTGGTTGGAGACAAGAAGCTCATAAAGAATGGCGTGTATTCGCCGTTGAATGGTACGATGTTTTTGTCTGTGGTGTTGCCGAGGAACGTCTGGTCTTCTTGATTGGGAGGTAAGGGAGATGGCGAGTACGAGTTTTCGCTGAGGGCATTGCGAACCTGCCGTAATCGATCGCGGATGAAGCTACCAGCAGAGAGTGAATTGACCATATGTCCATAAGATTTTTGGTGGTTGCCTCCGTACGATCTCCTGTCGACGCTGGAAGCGTTCGCTGTCACAGGATTTGTTCCATTCTGGAAGACTATCTTCGCCCTGAAGTTTGGCTGGTTAGCTGCACCGGTAGAGAATGACTGCTGTTCCTCCTTTGGCAAATCACAACTCCACATCGTGGACGGAACGACACAGTTAGATACTTCTGACACAGCCTTGGACTGGACTATGGTCGATATGCCCGTTGGTATAGGTGGGTATCCTGTCACGTTGAGCCAGGCCGTTTGTACGGGCACCACCCGTCCTGGCCCACCTTTCCGGGTCAAAGTCATAGCCAGAACCATTATCAAAATCACCATGAACAGAAGCCCAATGGCGAGCGCAGATAGCAACCATTTCTTCTTCTTGCTTATCGGCTTCTTTTCACGACCGAAACAATTATCAAAACCCGCAAGAACTTTCGACTTGTGTTCTCGAGGCATTCGGGTACCCTTCCCTCGAATCTCCCAGGTTTTCTCAGACTTCTCAACGTGTCTTGGTGGCGGGTAGAGATCCGCAAGAGTAGTCTGAGGCCTACGTGTCTCAGGATTCTCATAATAGCGGATGCGCGTGTTTCTGGTGCCAGCGAGCCGAGACTCAGCGTAGTCTCTGGGCAAATCCGCCATAAGTGGCGTATCCCGATACAGCTGTCTTTGAGCGCCAGGTGTTTGAGGTGCTGGCGAAACATTTTGCCCGAACGCGTTCGGCTGATGATCAGGAGGCATCACGGCAACATATCGCCTGGGTGGCCTTTCCTGTCTGGGCGGCGAATACGCCGGAGGTTGATGCGGAGTAGGCTCGGACGGTGGTAGCGCCGGAGACTCCTCGATCTCTATCGTATATTCATGCTCATGGTCCGGCAAGACTGATTGAGCAGCTGGTACAGGTCCAGGAGCACGGATGATTGGCGCAGCGCAGGCTTCTTCGACATCAGGGGTAGTGTCTAGATCTTCGATCTCTGTTTCTTCACTGACAGGCCTTGGCTTTGGCCTTGATTTTGGCGCAACGGCCTCACGGAAGGCTGCAGAAAATCGATTTCCAGGGGCTTGTTGAACAGCAAGTGATTGTGGCGGTTGGGTATATTGTCGTTCTAGGACTTCTCTTGAACCGACACCTTCATCTATTGTTCTTGCCGAAGTATTATTCTGACCACTAACTACCATGGGGCCTACTTGTGAAAGCAAGCAGGTGTGATTCTGACATTTGAAATACGGTTCTGGGCTGTGCATGTCATAGAGACATCCCTCATAATACTCGGATGCTGCTCCAAAGCCTTCATGTCTGACAGGAGATATTGGCGTATCTGTCACTGGTAGTCCTCGCGGCGGCTCCAAGACCAGTAGTTCTCTGTGAGGCTGCTCGTCAAGGTGAAGAGCTGTCTTCTCACATTCAGCGTCCTGACTCATATCTGTCCAGCTCGTGTGACCGCTTCTCAGAACCTCATGTTCTGCTGTCTCAGGAGAAACAGTGTGAGAGGTGGGCCTGTCTCGATCGTGTCTTGTCTCAATAGCCCGACAAGCATTTGGTAAAGTCGGTATTGGCGGAGAAATACCCTTGAAAGTCATAGGGGACCGAGGCCAGAAGGGAGTTACGATGTGATCCCACCACCCTCTGGAGCGATGTCTTGTGGCAATGCTGTCGATGCTGGCCTTTTTGGTTAGAATCTGTAGCTGAGACTCTCCAGTACTGGGTGTCTCTCCAAGGTCTGGATCGTGCTCCTCGTCAAAAATCGTACTCGTGGAGACGCTCCTCGAAGAAGATGGAGGTGGCTGTCTACCCGTTGCAGGGCTCAACTCTATTTTATGCCTCAGTACATCTGGCGGAAGTGGTGGTATAGGCGGCACGATCGACGAATTCATAACCCGTACACCCTTCTGCTGCGCCTGAGAGTACACGCTTGATGCCGCCCGCGCTCTCCGTCGGAACGGTTGTACCAGCTCATCTAAATCGTCAGACCAAGGTGCTTTGCTTTGTGCAGGCGTCAAAAAAATTGAAGGTGTGACAGAAGGCCGCCTACTGATGGGATATTGCCCACTACCCAAGTATTTGGGCTCTGCCGGACTAGCATCAGCACTTACATCGTGGTCTGCCAGGTCTTCAGGCGACACAGAGATCCCTATCATCACGGCACGGTCTGATGGCGAAAGTGTTGATGCCTTGCTTGCCGCGCGTTTCAGATCGTCCAGGCGGCCCTTTGAGGCGGAAGGTTTTAGAGACCTGCTTGACCGTTCATGTCCAAGACCAAGGTTTCCGGTCTTATTCGTACTCTCCTGGGTTCCTTGTCCTTTCCTTCCCAGACCTTGATCTTGTTGTTCATTTCCATTAGCAGCTCTCCGAGTGAAACCCGGGGGTTTCGAGAAGCTTGTAATAACATTCAATCCAGGCAATCGAGATCTGTCCTGTCCCTTTTGCTTCCGTCCCGCATGGCCACCCTTCATAGGTCTTTCCGTCGGAATCCTTCCGTGTTTTAGCGTATTGTTGCTTTGCCCGTTTGCAGCTCGTGGTCCCATTGTTCGGTCTTGTGGTGGTGAGGTAGGAGAGAGGACTTCTTCACCCATGGGTGAGGAGAATGGCATTCGTGGGATCAGTGGGGGGGCGAGGTTGAGGCGTTGAGGTGTAGCATTGTGAGGCCGAGAGTTTGTGGTCATTATTGATGATATAATTGGAGTGTCGGTAGGTGTTGTGGGCTTAGATGGCGTGTACACTTCTGCTATTCAATGGGTCTACCCTGTTTGTATTGTCAATATTTCCGCTCAGCAAACAACAAAACATTCACTCCTAAGAAAGAGAGCCGTCGTTCACCAACGACCAAATGACGACAAGGACGAAACATAGGTCGCAAAGAGAGCTGCAAGATGTCGTAGATTTGGTTGCGAAGCGAGATTCACAAACCAGAGCTAGCAATCTCTGAGACCACCTCCTCGTATACCAAGGAGAATAACTGTCGGAGATGCAAAGAATTTCTTTGCATCCAACAAGATGATCAGAGCCTCATCTACAATTAGCGCACCCACTTTCCGTACTCAACGGCCATCCCAAATCCGCCGGCCACGAAAGCGATCCGTAACGCCAGGCTCCAAGTCCCCCCCTGCATCGCTATTGGACGACTCTGCATCGCATGGCATCTCCAGCCAACTTTCTCATACTGCACAATGCAGATGTTGCGCTATTTTTATAATAGCCGCCGCGAAGCTCATGATGTGGAGGGATCGCAGGAGTGAATACTGGATACGGTGCAAAGATGAGGTTCAGCAAACCCCTGCAAGTTCGGACGCCAATCAAAGTATGAGTCAGCGCGAACGCCAGGTCACGTGATGGAGGACAGCGCTTAGGGGTTGGATGATGGGTCGCAGTCGGACTATTTTTGGTGACTATTGTTAGATATTTGGTCATCTGAGTTTGTTGGGGGGATTTGCAGAGCGTTGGTTGATGGAGATGAGCTGTCTCCCAGGTTCTGAGGCAAAGGGAACAAGATCAATCTTAGAAAAGATTCCATGGAAGAAAATACATTAGAAGGGAATGCAGTCCAGGTATCTAAATATGATCTATCGCGTACATGAACACCCCTAGATCATGTCGCCGCTCGCCCAGATGCATCGTGGGTACTTGTACTGGCCCGCAGCGAGCGACCCATGGGACATTGGGACTTGCCAAAGCCGGCAGCGTAGCGGATCCGGAAGATGTGAACGTTAGTACCAGAAAATAGTACAATCTTCCCCAAACGCCATATTAAAGTTTGTCCTGAAGCTAGTCAGCCTCCCTCAGCACCCTCCTCTTTCTTCCCTCTTATTTTTTTGACCTGGTCACTAACACCGTCCTTGAACTTCTCCCACGGTGTCCTGTTGAGCTTGTTGCTTAACTCGCGGTAGTTGTACATCTCCCCCCAACAGTCTCTTCCCCACTCGCAACCAGCCATGTTGACCACAAAATCTCGATCTCTCTCGGAATAGTGTATCCTTGAATCCTCGCCGTTCTCGCCGCATGCACCCATCGGGAAGCTATTGATCTTTCGCTGCGGGATGAAAGCTGTGTGTGGCCTTATCCATGGCTGGTTGATGTAGAGGTGCTCCATTGCATCTTGTTCTTTGTGTTCCCACTCCATATGCTTTTGCTCGTAGCCAACAGGGTCCCACCAGATATCGAGCAGACGATCTGTCCAAATGCTGCGGTGAACGAAGAAGGAGCCGAGGTTGAATCCTCCACAATCTTGAGGTATGATAAGGTCGATAGAGTTGGCACGGCCGTCGCCGTTGGCTGAGCGGGCTGGAGGGTCGAGGTGGAGAGATTCGAAAGGGTGTGAGATGTTGAGAGGATTGTAGACGTTTATGTCTCGGTAGGTATTTCCCAGCAGGTCGTTAAAGATGTGTCTTTGCAATGGGTATGAGGGCTCCATGATGAAGGTATTCAGGTCCAGCCACCAGAACCTTTTGAGGGCCTGGTCAGTCAAAATTCCTGAAAGACAAATATGGAGCAATTACCATTCAGCCTTGGGATACTTCCGCATACAATTTCGTATGGTGTCCACCTTCTCCCAGCTCTCTCGCCATTCGTGTGCATATCTCTTCTTGGTGCTCATATCGACAATCTCGAGATCGTAACCCCACTTTTTGGTGTACTTCTTCTTGTTCCTCACACTATCTCTTTCAATAGCCCATTCACGAGCACCTTTCCATTCCATGACACCTCCTCCCTGATTCGCTGCCAGTATGACCACGAATTTGCTGCCACCGCCTAAGAACGACGCTCTTCGATACGCTCGATGCATGGCTGTCAGAGATGTCATCACAAGCAAGCACCCACAAGTGGAAAAGATACTCACGAGTAACGTAAAACAGAATGATCGCCAAAAGAAATGCGAGGAATATTCCCAATCGTAATCTCAAACGCCATATCGTCCTTCCAAGATATGTGAGAAATCTCCCAGTCCTGCTTCCACTCATCTGTGCCCATCTTCCTCGTCCGAGCCTCTCTTTGTCTGAAAAGTCTCTTCGGCCCGTCATCCTGAAAGTAGGCAGGCTCGTTGATATCTTCCTCGCATGTCTCGAAAAGAAGCCATTGTTCCTTGTTGAAAATGATGGGTAGCCTTTGACCTCCTCACTTCTCGCTTTTGCTTTTGCCCAAGTCACATCATCACTACTTAACAAACCATTCGTCTGTATATCGCCATATGTCTTCCTAGGACTAGCATTCCCGCTTACGTTGTCATAAGGGCTTGTCAGCCCGGGACTTGACCATCCTCCTCCTCTTCTAGGTGATGGCGATCGTGATAGGGACATTGAGCCGTAAGGTGTCCCAGGTATGGTAGGTAATGGCTGGGCGTAGCCACCCGTCGGGAAGCCCGACGAGGCCCCTATACGGCTGCTCGATGGGCTCTGTTCCTGTAAATCCAATTGCGGAGGTGGTCTTGTGGCTGATGACGTACGCCGTCGACGTTGCGCCCCGGTCTTTACCTGGGTGGAAGAGGGAGAAGCCAGGTTGGTCAAGTCGCGAAGAGAAGAAAGCGGGCGTCCAGCTCGGGTAGAACGAAACGTCGAGAGTTGATTGCGTACGTCAATCTTGGGAGGTCGGGTAGCGGCAGGAATTGGCGCCAGGCCTTGAGATAAAGCGGTGAGACAAAGCACTGTCTTGTTCAAGTGAGGATGTTATGAGAAGGGTGCTTGACTGCTTGCTGATATTGTCCCTTGTGTCTTTGTTACGTATCTTGATGTCGATGTGTTATTTCTATCCACTTTTCCATGAGCTCCAAAGCTAAGGAAGTCGAGGTTGCAAACTTGCAGGGAAGGCGCCGTCGGTAAGGGTATGTTACGGCGAGTGTAAAGTAAAACTGTTTTAGCGTCTCTTACAATCTAATCGGCTGTGAAACGATTGCGATGTTCCTGTCTTCAAGATGTACGAATTCGCAGAAGATGGGATCGATTTCACTGAAACGTTGATGAGGGATTAGTTGCTAAGGAGGACGGCGAGAGAGAGAGGGTGTGTCTGTGTTTTACATTACAAGAAGCTGACGTTGCAGTACTCAGGGTTGGCAGCCAATCAATCAGCGATACCAAGACGCAGGCTGAGATTGTTTTCTCTTGGCTGCGGGGATGTGAAAATTGGCATGCCGAAAAGGGAGGTAGCGTTATGTGGCCAGACAAAGATAAGGTAAGCTCATAAGCACCCAAGTCGGTATACAACATACGCGGTGCCGGTACTAGAGCAGAATCAAGATCTTCTTTTGACCCATTTTGACCGACAGCGACCTGTTGATGGTACCGTAGCTCTCCTTCTCTTTCTCCTTCTCGATAGCGGGACTACTTGTTGTACTTTAATTGTGCTAAGTAAGATACCAGAGGCGATGGATCGATCTTTCCATTCGTTTTCATAGCATGGCCGAATTCTAATACCCAGATGGTCATTTATAATGCTTGCTTCGGAGAAGAAGAAGCTCTAGTGAATGCTGCTGCAATGATACAAATTCCCGTGGCAATCCGCTTGCTCTTCTGATCGCTGCTGAACGCCTTCCATCATCCCCTCAAATATGCTCATCATCAACGCCGATCGGGGTATCGCTCTCAATGCGCCGGGTTTTCTTGGACACCTTTGTCAGTGAAAATTGGATCGGCAGGTCTTCCAGATCGTAAAAGGTCCCTTATTCTCTGGCAAAATCTCTCAATTAGAACACCTTAGATTGAAGCAAGGCAACACTTACTCCATGCTCCGCTGAACCGCTCGGCGCAGCTGACGATTGTACTGCTTCTTGTCGTCTGCCGATCCCCAGTACAACTTCGATGCCTCCGGATTGACAAGGGTTCGAGGATCATATGGCGGCTCCGTGTCCTCAATGGCCTCGATAATTGCCTCGATATGGGACTTGAGCTCATCCTGACGCTTAGGAAAGTAGCATAAAACGCCGTCTTTGGATATGCGGTGATGGAACATCTTCGTCTCGGAGATGGCCCGAGGTTGCTCATCTGGGAATCGAGGGCTGATTGAAATTTTGATCCTGAACATACCACCATCAAGGTTCGTCATAGGTCGGCCAAAGTAAGTCAGCAGCCAGACGAACGGATTCCTGTCCACCAGGTCGATGTCGAGAGTGACCATGTCATTCCTTTTGTAAGTTTCTACAAGCTGCTGGTGCTGACGTTCGAGCATTGACGCCATGGTTGTCTCTTTCCGTACTTGCATTGCACCTTCCTGAGCCCAGTAGTCGATCTCGCGAAACAGCACAGTGTGAATCAATTGAAGCCTCCTCCTGAGCTCAGGGTAGTTGAACTTGCCGGGCATGGTGTTGCCACCGCCTTCGAAAGGCATGATGACGAAATTCTGATTGGCTTTGACGGTCTTCTCTGCCTCCTCTATCGACAAAAGGTAGGATTCATGGTACCAAAGAAAGCGCCGTTTGCAGAGGTCCTTGAAGGGCTCAAAGGGAGGTGGTGGTGGCTCTACGTCATCGTACTCCGTGCGGACTTCCCCATACTCCTCCAGTGTTGGAAATTCATCTACCACGCCATCGGAATGGATATTCAAGTAATCTTCGAGCCGCTGTACGATCGAGATCCTTAGAGATTCGTGTCGTATCTGAGGAAGCGTTAGACATCACGGACCCGTTTTGAGAGCGGATTCAGTCTGGGTACCTTAGCTGCGTAGTGGGCTTGGGCTTTCTTGTCGTCGTCAGCATTGGCATTCTCAAAGCCAGGTTCGTTCTCGTAAGGATTGGACGACATCAAGCTTTGTATGGAGATCAAGATCGATTCCAGGCCTTGCGCACTTGACCATTCCTCCCCACGCTCTCCTCTCCAGGTCCTGTGGACGCACCATCAGCCCCTCGTTCCAGAAATCAAGCTCCCTCTATTACCCTAATATTGATCTGTACCAGAGTCAGCAATTCTTTTACAGTAGCAACGGATGTTGATGAATAAGCGTACAAGCACACTTTGCCTCCTGCGTAGATGTTAGGATTGAATCGACATCGCCCTCCATTAGTTGTCTTGGCCGTTACAGAGGGCGCCTTTTCAGGATAGTCTGGCAGATTTCAGTCATCCATAGCCTCTCGTTGTTGCAGAGAAATCTATAACCTTCGGGAAATTTGACGCTGAACTGAAGCGCCAACTGTCAGCAGCTCATCAATCAGAGGAATGACCTGTCCACCAACATCGAAGAACCCAAACTCATACGGAGTCTCAGGCGGCCCTATGATCAATGCTTTGACGTTTCGAACATCGCTATCTCGGCAAGCTACCGCTATCGCTTTTGCAACAGTCAGTTGATTGACGAGGCGCCCAGCTGCCTCTCCACGACGGCAAGCATACATAGATCGGTGTTCTTTTGAATGTCTGTAAGCTCCTAATAGGATGTTAGATTTCAAATGAGGTCTGAAAAGATGAAGTCCTTACACGTATGATTCGGTAGACGCTCTGGTTCGACATTTGATTGGATCCAAAGGTGGGTGTTTGTAGCTGATGTGAAATGCGCGAAAGTGTACTTGAGTGGTATCTTCATAGAGGCATGTGATTAACGAGACCATCTACTCATATAAAGGAAGTAGTTCAAGGCACCAGCAGGAAGATTGTAGGTTCTTGAGGTGAGTGTTGTTTCAAGTGAGGCGTGACAAGTCAGTCGGACAAACATCGACAAGGCTGATTCAAGCAGCCGGACCGTTACAGTGTTAGGAAAACAACGACGACGACGACGGGCGAGCCAGAACAGGACGTTGAAGTTGTTCGCGATGCACTGTTGGTCTAAGGATTTACCTAGGCCCCAGTATGGATTGGGAAGATATTTGAGGCTGAGGCTCAAGCTCCAGGCATCCTTTACTTGATCAAATTGAAGCATGCAACATGCAAGTCGTGCCTGAGCGAACCCTGAGCGAGGATATGTGGTACTCGTACAGCCCTACTGAAGCGCTAACGATTTAAATTACTTTACCTAAGGTACCTAAGTGCAAGTTACACTCTCAAAATCCGCCCGGGACTGAAAGCCACAATTTGAATGGGAGCAATCCTAGGTACTTTACTTCCCATAATCAACAAGGTAAAATAATAATAGCTCTTTCTTTCTCATCAGGAAAGTCTTCATGCGAGCATTATAGCATGTAATTGAGTCTGCATTATTGAATCCATCGTAGTCGTAACAACAATAATAATCTACGCGCCTGGTACTCTCGTTCCTGGATTGCCATATGCTTCTCCACAAATAGAGTAGAGTAATATAATAATAAGTGCTTTACGGAGTACCTGTAGGTAGGTAAGGTAAGGTACTTCAGGCATGAAAGGACTAAAATTGGACTGGACTGCCGCTCTCCGATTCAAGCAGTCCAACTGAACTCGACTGTCACCACCATCCATTTATTCTCGAATCTTGCAATCAGTCCACTCCTTCTTATTACCTACCGGAATTCACGGTTCCTACTTGCCAGGCGCAATAATTGGTCCCTCGCGCGCTGCCCCCTGCGGTTCGTCCAGTGGACAGCGTTTTTGCTCTCTTCAACAGACAGTACATTCCATCAACCGCTCCAGCATATCGCACAGCGATATCTTCCTGCGCCCCAGCAAGGATCCTGCCACCTGTTTAAAACTCCCTTCACAGTGCGCAAGCCGTTTCATTTGCCACCACCGTCACCACAAGCTTGGTTGTGCCTCGATGATTCCACGTCGCTGGAAGACAACCACTTAGCAGCGGAGAGAATTAACAACATAGGGAACTGTCAACTTTCGCTCAATTAATCCTATTACGCTCAGGAACGTGAGGACCAAAGCTTACATTCGTCAAGTACAGGGTGCAAGGCAGATCGCGTTTCGAACGGTTGCTGGGCTACTTTGGGCAAAATCTTGCCAAGTGTATTGTCGAAGTGGAGGCATAAAACAAGGCTACCAAAGGTGGCTATAAAGACTCTTATACACTGCTCGGGCTGGCTGGAGGATATCACCGAATTGGGAGGGAGGTTGCCGTAATGAGCCCTCAGTCGGAGGGGAGGCCGTCCACTGACAGACGACCTGGGGATGGTGCATACAATAGTCGAGGAGGATATCGGCAACCGGGGCAAAGTATGGAAGATAACCAATACCGACAAGCGGGACAGGTGAATGGGCATGGCCATGCAGATGCTCCTAAACAGAGATTCATGGGCCCACCGCTAGCGCCAGGGGATACACGAAGTCCAAATGGCACCTCAAATCATTCCCCTATTGATGGGCGAAACGGTCGAAGTAGGGATCCGACACAAGACTTGCCAGTCAGAGAAAGGTCACGAACTAATGGGGCATCTGGCGGGAAATCCCATACGTTGAGACTTTGCCAGAAGTGTGGCGAACCTTTGACCGGGCAATTTGTCAGAGCTCTTGGTGGAACCTTTCATCTCGAGTGCTTCAAATGCCGAGTATGCTCCATCTTCTACCTGCTGGGAAATTTAGTGCTGACAACAATATCTAGGACTGCGGACAAGTAGTAGCTTCGAAATTTTTCCCCGTTGACGACGAAGAAGGCCAAGGCCAGTATCCCTTGTGCGAGACCGACTACTTCCGCCGACTTGATTTGCTATGCTTCGACTGCGGCGGCGCCCTCCGTGGATCCTATATTACGGCCTTGGAACGCAAGTATCACATTGAACATTTCACGTGCTCAGTTTGCCCGACCGTTTTCGGTGCGCAAGACAGCTATTACGAACACGAAGGGAAGGTCTACTGTCATTACCATTACTCGACGCAGTTTGCGCAACGGTGTAACGGATGCCGAACCGCGATATTGAAGCAGTTTGTGGAGATCTTCCGGAACGGTCAAAACCAACACTGGCATCCGGAGTGTTACATGATACATAAGTTTTGGAATGTTCGTCTGGCACCGTCAGATGTGGATGGCAATTACCAACCACTTTCAGAAGCAAATGCAACCGAAGAGGAACGAACACTGGTGCGAAAGGAAGAGGAACAAATGGAAGAGAAAGTTTACAGGATATGGAGCGTTCTCTCCGCTTTCGAAGAGTCCTCAGCAGCTTGCATTTCTGATATGCTTCTCCACGTCAGCAACGGATCCTACGTAGAAGGCATTGTGACGGCGAGGAAATTCATTTGGCATGTGGACATTCTCTTCAGAGCTACTGACAAACTAGACTTCTTGATGGTTTCCGAGGGAATGAAAGGTATGTCTGATAGCGATGCTCTTGCTCGGGGGTGTTTTGCCACTGACTGGTCAGGACTCTCATACGGACGGGAAGCGAAGCTGCTTTGCAAGAAGATCGTGGCCTTCTTTTCGCTTCTTTCAAAGACTCAGGAAACCGGGGTCAAGAAATTGGGCGTTACGCAGGAGCTTTTGTCATTGGTCACGGGACTTGCCCATTACCTCAAGCTCATCATTCGCATCAGTCTGCAAGGTGCACTGAAGCTCGAACGCGAACAACGGAGCATCGAGGGACTCCACCAATTTCTTGCGGATTTAGAGAATCTAAATTCCATCAAAGAGGCCGAGACTTCCGACCTTCACTCCGGCGTCGCGGGCTTGTCAAATCAACAGTCAGACATTTGTCATAAATGCAAAGAGCCGATCGATGACGAGTGCGTCAAGTTGGACCAGCAAAGATGGCACAAGAACCATTTAACCTGCGATTATTGTGAACGAGTGGTGGGCCATCCGGACTTGAATGATGCATTGTGGAGCGAGCGAGAAGGTCAGATCGTGTGCCGACGCTGTTTCGAAGAACGGGGAGAGGCCCCAGACGCCATCGCCTGCTTTGAGCCGGTTACAAGGCTTCAGCAGTACGTATATCTCCTTCGAGTGGCGCTGGCCAGGCTGCTCTCCGTGCTTCGATCTGGGGGCACCCTTCCTCATACTTCAGGTAAGCTCCGATCTCCTACGTCGTCTTCCAAGCTCTAATGTGGAGGCCAGATGACCCGAACCTCACGACGTATGACTCAAATGAAGGTCATCGGTTGAACGATAGCGGGCAAGTAAATCCACCCCTGCTCAGGGCAGATTCTCGATCGAAGTCGTATGGTGGCACCGGGACGTCAGCAGCCGAGAGCAATCAATCATCTTACCAGCAGACAGTTGGCGAGATGAAAAGACTTCGATCTACACGCATGGATACGCAGCTATCCACCAATATCAAGAAAGCTCGCACCTCTCGAATACTTGATGGACCAGAGGGTCGTCGACCGGGATCGGCCGGAGCAGATGGCTCGGACCAAAAGCAGCATGCCTTTCATATCGTGGATGACCGGGATCCCAACAGTGATGCGCCGAGCAATAACCTGACTTTTGGCCACCAAGACGCACTGACATTGGATGACATCCCACGAATTGTTGCAGCTGAGCAAGCGAAAGAGCAACGACCCAATGCTTATAAGCACGCAAAGCATCAACTAATTGGCAACGGCGGACACCAACCCAGATTCTATAGCGGTCATCAGCGTGGGGTCTCTGGTGGCAACGATCTCGACGCATCCGGTGGTGACTTAGGAGCTCAGCGCACGAAGAGGTACTTTTCCGAATTATCTGCTCTGGAATACTTCATTGTCCGCCACGTCGCGGTGCTTTCGATGGAACCTCTGCTGGAAGGTCATTACAATCTTGAAGATCTGCTCAACCTGATTGAGACAAGAAAGCCGACTTTCTGGGGCAAATTCGGCAAGGCTTTCCAAAAGAACGACAGACCAAAAGGAGGTAAAAAGAAGGGTGTCTTTGGTATAGCTTTGGATGTGCTTGTGGAAAGGGATGGAGTGGAGTCTACTTACGGCGTTGGTCCTGGCGCTCTGAGAGTCCCTGGCATCGTCGACGATACAATTTCCGCCATGCGGCAAATGGACATGTCCGTCGAGGGTGTATTCCGCAAGAACGGCAACATCAGAGGATTGAGAGACCTGAGTGAGAAGCTTGACCAGAAGGAGGTCGAGGTTGACTTATCGAAGGAGAATCCTGTGCAAGTGGCTGCTCTACTAAAGAAGTTTCTCCGGGAGCTTCCCGATCCTTTGCTTACCTACAAGCTCTATCGACTATTCGTCACGTCCCAAAGTAGGTTCTCGGCTATCCGTGCTTTCAGCGCGCTTTTGCTAACCCACGTCGTTTTAGAAATCGACGATGAAGCAAAGCGAAAAAGGGTGCTCCATCTCACTTGCTGTCTACTGCCCAAAAGTCACCGGGATACGCTGGAGATACTATTCTCTTTCCTTGTCTGGGCATCATCCTTCTCACAAGTCGACGAAGAATCTGGAAGCAAGATGGACACTCATAATCTTGCCACCGTCATAACGCCCAACATCCTCAAAGATAAAACCGCAGTCGTCGGTCAGGACGAAAACAGCTTCTTAGCCATCGAAGTGATCAATACTTTGATCGAATTTAACGATGAGATGTCCGAAGTGTGTACATACAATTCCACTGGACATGTACTGTTCGCTAATTCCGCCCGCAGGTCCCGGAAGATCTCCAGTCCATCCTCAACGACTCCTCCCTTTTCAACAACAGCTCTGACATAACCACCAAAGAAATCCTCAAACGCTACGGTGACATTGGCAGATCGCCCGCACATCGCCCCGTAATCACAGAACAAGCCGCCGACTCGTCTCCATCTCGCTCAAAAGACAACAATACTCCCAACAATGCCAAGCCCGCTGCTCCAGTCATTACCCACGTCGATACAGACCCTTACCAAACCCCAGCATGGCCGAAGGAGTCATCAGTACGGCATGTTCAAGGCCAAGCTCAAGGCGCACCAACCTATCCATCGACCTCGAATGACACGCCGCCGCAGCAACAGTTTGAGTTCAACAATCCGACGAGCCCATATCACCGTAGGGGTGGCAGCAGTGAGAGTCAAGCAAGCAACAGATCGGGTGGTCACGGCCACAGCCACAAGTACTCAGGCTGGGGCAAGCAAGGTACGCCTGGACCTATGGGCATCACAGGCGCAGGCTAAGTAACGGATGCAGACTAGTCCTGTTTTCTGGCTGCATTTTCCAAGGGCTATGTATGGCATTGTCGATCTTTTGCCTAGCCTGGCATTATGAACCCTGGTGGGTTCCTTCCTTCCATTTACTTTCTTCGACCGCGAGTTCGGCATACCCCACAAGGCGGGCGGGCGTTCCTTTTCTTCAGATTTGGGTAGCATTGGACACTGGCGTTTGAAAGCACGCTGGCGCGACTCGACTGGTATAAACCTTTAAACGCAGGGCGGGAAATCTGGGTTCCTTTTTGTTTGGATGCATAGGTGTGAGATACGTACTTTCAGAACCATGTCGCCTGATACCCAATGGAAGGGGTAGAGAAGGCTTAGGGGTTTGAGTAATTGAAAAGGTTCATTTTGACTGTCGACTGATAAAAGCAAAGCTCCGCAAGCAAGTCTGTTTGAAAGGGTATCATGCATGCCTCTTCACCCGTGTCCCTTGCCATGTGTCCAAGCCAATATCCAATTTCGAATCCATCTCCATACCTAAGCCTTTTTCACTCGTGCTCTCATCAATCATAACATCGTCGTCATTCCACAATCTTCATCTCATAACAAAAACCGCCACCCCACCCGCATCCACCCACTGCGCACCAACCCCCTTGACCATCCTCCCACTAGCTATAAACAGCAACAGCCATATCTCGCCGACCACTTCGCCCCAGCAATAAATCTTCACAACCTCCCTGTGCTGCGCTGCATGATTCTCCTTGTCGCTTTCTTTCGTGTGGACCGTTTCTTCGTTTTCCCGTATGCACCAGGTGCCCCACCCAGCTTGCGCGCAACCAACGAATTTGGTCAGGTAGTCCCAGAATTCCGTTTTCGGGGTCTCATCCCAGCTGTCGATGGGCACAAGCCAGTGGCCGCGCTCTAGTGTTCTAGGCGTTCGTGTATTGATGATGGGCTTGAAGTATTTTTCCAGTGGAAGTATTGTAGCAATGCTCTTGAGTGATTTTGTGAGATGGGTTTCGAAAGCGCTGTGCGTGGACTTGGGGCGGGATGGATGTATCTCAAGTGTCCGTGGTTTATCATTCGGCGGTGAAGAAGAGGCTGGAAGATTTTCTGCGCTTGGTGACAAAGGGAAGATTGCGACTACTGTAGGTCGTATCTCATCTACCGACTTTTCAGACGGCGGAGAAGAAGGTACCTCCAGGCGCGGACGTTTTGCGCTTGGCGGCAAGGAGAAGGGTGCGGCCGCTGGAGGTCGTGCTTCGACTGTCCGGTCATTAGATGGTGGCGAAGAGAGTACCTGCAACCATGGCCGCTTTGCAATTGGTGGTGAAGCACGTCGTGTCGGAGAGGGCGAGCTGGAAGCAAAAGGGCCTTTGAAGTAGGGAGAGCTGGAAATCTCGGACCGGTCTGACGAAGGAGGAGTAGGTTGGGAGTCCGGGACTACGCTGGGAGGTGTGTGCCAGCTATCTGACTGTGAGCGACGGAGAGGAGGGGCTTGAGAGGGGGTTGATGGTGTGGGCGCGGTCCGAGGACGAGGCAAGATAGGGGTTCTCTCAATGAGGAGGTGAGGAGTTTGCTTTGTAGTTGTCCATGGAAGGGTGGAGGCTGTGGCCCTAGAAAATATTGGAGTCCTCAATGGTGGGAGTCGACCCGGCCAATCTCGGACTTTTGACTTATGGACAGCTCTCTCTGCTCCTCGGGAGGATGTTTTGGCTTCCTGGATTACTCGTACTCCTCGAGATTGTTCCTCCTCAGCATCGGTTGTCCCGAAATGTGACAGCGTTTGCTCGACCGCATTTGGCGTAAGCGATTCCTGTCCAAGCAGCGTATGCCTCTGCGCAATGTCAAACTCCAGAAACCCAAACGCCTCTCTGGTATACCTGGCATCATCTGTTGCCCTACTTGGGCCGGAGACGTGCACCAGAATCTCCATTGGTGGTGGGGTCATTGTGCCTCTTCATCTTGGAGAATATGTTTCCGTTCCGGCTTGTTTGCTTTGTTGACACCTTAGTCGTTCACTCTTTCAATCAAGTCCTGTGTTGTGCAAGTATTCACCTCTAATAAGAATAGGATGTAGGAGGACCGTAAGCATTCAAACCGGGATGTTGCGGGGTGGGCATAACAAGCCCGATCTTCTAATTACACTTGATGTGTCTACCAACCAATATTCACTTAATGGGTCGAGATGGTCTCATTCTCTCCATTACTTACTATCAGTGGCCCTGAAAAGGCATGAAGAAGCTAACTTTTGCCCCTCTCTTGTAACAGGGTTCCTTTCTCTGAATACAAGCAAGAGTACATAGAGCAATACTGCTTGACCAGCACAAAACTTTCACCTCACTTGAACCTCCTGCCTTCTTTACATATCAACAAAGACGCGTAAGCCATGGGGCCACAAGATCAAGTGACGGAGCGACGGTCCCAATGAGATCCATCTAGGGGCTCTTCCCAATCTCCTGAACCATATCCCTCGTCACCACCCCCACAATCATTCTTGAAGAAGTGCTGAGAGCTGCACTCGGACTCGGTTCATTTCTTCGTCAGCTGCGCCATGCTCCAGTGATTTCATTATCTTGCTGCATAGCAAACGGTCCACTGATCTGAAAGATCTATAAGGCATGGGACTGGCACTCGTGATGGCCGAATAATGGAAAGCAGACCGGCCATTCTTGCATATGCAATAATGGGAAGGCGTATCACTTGCAAGACAATCGTCCAGGAATCGAGCCCGATTTGTGTCGTTGGCAATCGGAGACGTGCCACTGTCAAAAAGGAAAAGGGGCGGTAGAAAGTGATCCAATCACGCATTGCTACGCCTGGGACAAATTCGCACCAAATACAACTGGGCCGATTCCTGGCTGCCTTGGTTGGAAAAAGGGTCAAGGAGTATGATGAAGGCTTCTTCCCATCTTGCAAGTCTTGACTCCTAGTAATGGCAGCACATGGGCTTTGAAAGCCGAAGTCACCGAGTGAGTATCATTAAAGGAATGATAAATTTGCATCTAAGAATCTAAGACTGCTCTTGCTGGTCGCACTAACAAATATCGACTGATCAAACTATCCACTTTCCCCTTTTCCTCGTTTTTCTCTGCTTAAATCAACACACAGCTAGACTTGGCCATGACGGCAATTGAAGCATAGTATCATTATCAAGATGACCTCATGTCATTGCATCACGTCGCTCGTGCAGGCATCATCTTCCCACTTCAACCCGAACCAACGTCCACTTTTCCAAAGTGCTTAAGAGACCTTCCCCACATGGGTGCATCACCTCTCTCTGCGACTGCAATAGGCCACAATACCCTTTCAGTGCCGTTGTCGAAATCAATCCGACCTTCACCTTTGTCACGCATCTCCGGTGCAGCGCTCCTATAGCCTGGCTCAATCGTGTTTGTGGCTACATGTCTAGACTTGAGGCATGCCGCAGCCTCGGTTTCGGTCGTCATGTTGAGCCCGGCTTTAGACGTTTTGGTGTGAACATGCAGCCCAGCCTTCTCTCCGCTGTTGGCTGAAGATTCGAAAATTCCTTCGCGAGGCGAGACATTGATGATATGAGCTAATGGCTTTCTGGGCATGAACGAGGTATGGACAGGTGCTGCCCTTTGACTCATGATAAAGACAAACTCGCGGATCAGGATGAGGGGGACAAATATATTGACAGAGTGGGCCGAGATGATATCTTCGTATGGTATCTCTGTAAGGGATTGCACCCATGAGGATCTGGATGGCCGCGAGATAATCGCCTCATCATTCTCTGCCGAAGCCGAAATCCTTTCGACGGATGTGGCTTCAACCTTCTGGTTCGTGTAGCTGCTACACAAGTCTTCCGTCTCGGGATCCTGCGCTCCGCTGGCCTCGATGAGGCCGCCAAGCATCCGAGAACCTCCCCTGACTGTGGCTTGATATCCATTCTCAATCACAGAGGTTGTGTCATCTAGCAACTACTACAATCTCCCCTCGTTCAGTATGGCTTTTTTCTCTGCCCAAATTGGATCAGTAAGAGTCTGTGCAGTATTGTTAGTCAGCATGTCCAGCCTCCCATCAGGATACGAGCCCCTGTCCACAGTCCAACCCCTCAGGATATGTTTGGTAGACGCTACAAGTCGGAAGACTTCCTGAGTTCTTCTAAAGTCAGCCCCTTGACGACCGCTTGCTTCAACATCCTCAGCGCAAGCGTTTGTTCCCTTCTCCACAGCACCTTATGCATGTTCGTGATCTATTCGACTTTTACCAAGATGTGCGCTCGTCTCTCAAGCGCCATCCTGGGTTCATTTACACAGTTTTGGCTACAAACCTGTCCAGTACCAAAGACGGGTCGGACGTCACCTTTGAACAGCTGCAATCATTCACACGGAGATCAAAGACAGCTCAAAAAGGAGTAGTATACCAAGGCGGTATGTACATTTTCCAAGCAGATTTCTCCTCTTCCGGATCACTTCACGTGTTGCGAGACTTATACCGGGAGCAAAGTGTTCTTAACAGCCTTTCGACCTGTATCATCTCTTGTGGTTTTGGCCTCGAGGGAACGAATGCTGACTCAAAAATCTTTACAGGCAGCGTACAAGGACTACTTGGACAGACGAAATTCTCGAGACTGGACTTTTCGACTTTCAAATCAATGCATGAGACCTGGGACACAGTCAATGCCGGTATCACCTTGTGAGGTGGTAATTCACACCCCGAAACTACCCGGAGAGCGCACCTGGGGGGCGTTATCCGGGGAAGGGTGTGAGTTGTCACCTCACAAGGTGATACGGATCCTCTCCACATCGAAGACCTCTCAGCTCAGGCAAATGGTCGATGTCATCGATAAATGGCCCACACTAGTCAAGATATCTTCGGATCCTGCAGAGCCTCGGATTAATACAGCTCGCGTCAGCTTAACTTTCCACCGCTACGCTGAAATTCTATCCAAAGGCGCGTGGAGGGCAATAGTAAGCAATCATCTCTTCAGATACCGCATTTCCCCTTCAGTGCCTTTCGACGAAGACCTTCGGACATTCGTCAAAACCTTGGCCAAATACCCATTACCAAAGGTGCATTCTCTGATGGGTGACCCAGGGTCACGAACGATTCAAGGAAAGGTACCGGTGCCAGAGGCCAAGCTTCTGGCGAACGACCCAAAGTCACAAACGGTCCGGGAGGAACTACCGTCTCGAGAACCAGCTGCGCCTGGGAGTAGCGACGCTGAGCTCTCCAGCGCTGGGGCCGCTTTCAATCGATTAAGCTTGGGTGAAGGGGGTAGGTACCCCGAACATGTCATCCCTCCTCAACCATCTACCCAAATCGCCAAACCAGAGTTCTCCGTACCAAATACACGCTCTCTTCCGCACACCCTTTCAACCGTCAGTAGACCGAACGAGCCGGTGGGAACAGACACTACTCACTGGCCGAAGACTTCAAGGATCGCGCCAGTAAACAACCGCTGGTATTTACGTCCCTCTCTGCTTCGCTATCTCGTTGCTGGAGACGTAAATGTGACGAAGCTAGAGTGGGGAATTCAAATTGGTATTCGAATGATTATAGGTATCAGCCGTATGACGAGAGGGAGTTTGAGTGGCTGGAAGCCTTCGTGAGGGCTGTGAGATTTATGGAGACACTTGGAGGAGGGGAGGCGGGAGCGAAAGTAGATAGTGTCTAGGAAAAGCAAGTGACCGAATATGTTTTATGAAAAGTCTTGTGTCCGGGAAGGCGATTGCAGCAATCGTTCAGAGAGCTGGATGTTTGCTTTCCTGATTGCTTCATAAACAGGCTTGCAGTCCGTCATGGTTGAGGAGCTAGCTCATTGGAATAACGGCATACGTGTGCCAGATCTGTGGCATTCTTCCACCCTCTGCGCCTCTTCTTGGTACATGAACCCTGTGCTTGGGTTGCATCAACAGCCATCTGCAAAGTCGAAGCCCCTCTGCGAGCACTTGGATTCGCGCAAGACCAGCGGTGGATATCTCATGGCTTGGAGACGAAGCTATGGAAGGTGAAGCATTTGTGGAGCAAATATTGCATAAAGTGAGGAGTCAGCACGAAGGTGCCTTTCCACCAAATTTCTTACTATTTCAAAAGTTTACATATCATGAATCATTCCCCCAAACGTTATCCAGCCCACTCCTTCACTCCATCTCCGGCTTCATAACCTCCCTTGCGCCCTCCTTGACCCCATTCTTGATCTCATGCTCCTTGGATTGCGCAGAAAGCACAACATCCATCACCCTCCCCAACCTCCCCACCGCCTCCTCACTCACCTGGTAATGCACCACGACCCTACCCCCCATCAACTTCACCCCCTCCTTAACCCCCGCCTCCACAAACTCCTCCCTACTGCACCCCGCCGCTTCGAGATCGAGCCAGACCATATTCGTTTCCGTCGCTTGCGTTAACTTGCCGCCCTTTTCCTGCCACATGGTTGCGGTCTCCATGGCGCGTTGGTGCGTAGCGGACAGTTTGTTTCCAAGGAAAGTTTCGTCGACGCCGATGCGCGCAGAGGCGGTCACGACGCCAGCTTGTCTGAGTCCGCCTCCGAGACCCTTGCGGATATGTCTCGCCTTTTCCACAAACGGCCTGCTACTGATGATTATGGACCCAATCGGTGCGCCCAGACCTTTGCTAAAGCACATCGTCACGCTATCAAAACAGGCACAGTACTCCTTTAAACTCCCCGCCCCTGCGGCTACAGCTTCCCATAGCCTCGCGCCATCTAGATGCATGTGTATAGTTGGGGTTTGAGCATGTGCCCATTGGGATAATTCCTGGCAGTCTTTGAGGGGGAGTATGGTGCCCGCGAGGGTGTTTTCGAGAGAGATGAGGCGCGTGGGGCAGAAATGAGTGTCCGTTGAAGTAACGGCGTGCTTCTTTGCATCGGATAGGGTCAGGTGATGCCCATTCCCCGGAGTGACCGGCAGTGCGAGAGCCCCGGACAAAGAAGCGATACCCCCCGCCTCCCTATAGGACACACAGATCAGCCCTCGTAGCCTGCTTCATCACGTTCTACATTCCTGCAAGAATTCTGCAAGGCCAATTGACAAACTCACCACCCGTAGACATGACTCCGCGCATCAGCCAGCACACTATGCGGTGGTCCTCCCAATGCCGTTCTTATACTCAATTGGTTGCCCATTGTGCCGCTTATAACGAATAGACCTGCTTCTTTGCCCGTCATGTCTGCGATGTAGGCTTCGAGAGAATTGGTGGTGGAGTCTTCTTGGAAGACGTCGTCTTGGAGGGTGCAGTGTTGGGTGGCGAAGAGCATGGCGGCGGTGGGGGAGGTTACCGTGTCACCTGCGCCAATCAGAGTCTGAACTTGGAAGCGCTTTAGAGACAAGGGAAGGAGCACCAAAGGGTCGGGGAACGCTGGGGAGATTGGGGTCTCGTACTGCGGAAATCGAAGGCTGCTGCTCCGGGAGTGGACCAAGCATTGAGCTCATCTTTAGAGGATGGCATTGTGGAAGAAGTGAGCACCCCATTGGCCTTCTTGCCGCCATTTGTAACAGCTTCAGACCCCTGCTTGTTCTCCGTCATGGTGGCTCCAGGTTTCGAAGAAGAGGGCTAGGACGGTGAAAGGCGCTGTTTCTCGTGGGTCAGTAGATTCGCGGCTTGGACAATAATGGGGAGAGACGCATACTTATATGTGGTTATTACTTGGTGGAGCAGTTGCCAGAATGCAACACCGGCTATGGGGGTAGCCATCGTGTTTGGATTCGACTCATGGCGAATGATATCAAGTTGCGGCCCAAAGAGGAAGGCCGTAGAGAAACGCTCCGAGGTTTTGCCGCGGGAGTGAAGTGTATTGGTTGCAAATGAGTAGACATTCTGAGAGCCCAAGGAAGACCCTGAAGAGCAAGACGTCGGCGACAAAAGACTGCCTGGTTGAAAAATGAATCAAGGCTGCTCAAAAGGCCTTGCCTTTGGGAAGCCCACGCGGCGTGGCGACAATATGACACGAGAAGCTGCTTTCTAATACAGCGAATTTTTTGCATTTCTATAGTCCTGATACCATCTACATACATTGTGAGCACAAGAGCGAAAACGATTGCTGAAAAGCCTCATGACAAAGCCATTTGTTTCCATGTAGACTCCGATACATATTCTCCGTTTCGATGATCCGAGGAGAGATTCTTAGGCATCTGGTTCATACATCCGGCGCCGATGCACCATGCCTGGGAAGATTCTAGTCCTAGGCACGAAAAGAGCGAGGATAAGATTGAATTCCTGGTCGTCCTCTAATTGCTAGCGAGGTCGAATCATGGGCGTAAAAGATGCTGGTCGAAAAACTGTGACTGGGAAAAAGATAAATCGAGAAAGCCGACAACATCGGAGCCATGGGTATCCCACATGTAAAAGGTACAAGCGCATTATGAGCGTCTTGAGGTATAGCGAACGCCAACGCGAATAGACATTATCCACCGTGGGTCTCATACTCCAGCTGTCGAAAAGATGCGCTAGTTGCGAAAGATCTGTTACCGCTGCGCCGGTTGGTGAAACAGGTGGTGAAATCACTTTTTAATACAATCCATGATAACGTAAATCGATACAACGTTGTGAGGCCTATTGCTCGTAGTCGTAGAACATTTCGAGATTAGGCGAAGATCTGGATCCTCGGTCCGTCGTCCCAATTGAACGTCGTAGCGCCAGCGGCTTCGAAAGAGAGGAAACTCGAAAACGCGGCCTTCAGCGCCGCTCGTCAGAATATTGAACCCCTTGCATGCTATTTGCCGCAGGAATACCGTTTGTAAGCGGCGGCAAAGAGCGAGAAGGATCGCCCATCACAGACGACGTAGGCTGAGGGTAAATTGGCGGTTGCGGATGCATTGCAGTAGCGGTCGATGGCCGAGCTTGCTCGCGATAGTGCTGCATCTCCTGAAATATTTGATGGTTTTCATTACGCAGAGTTTCATTCTGGCGCCGTATGGCTTCCAGCTCCCGGCTTAGTGCTTGGAATTGCATAGTCGCATCGCGACCCTGTTTTGCACTCTGTTCAAGGTTTCGGATGTGGTCAGAAGCTACACCAGTATTCAGTCAGATGGCAATGGCCCGGTGGAACCGTGAACGGACCTTTCGAGAGAATCTCCCATTTGCTTGATTTGCTTCCATGACTTGCGGGAATCTGGGCCCGTAAGGCATCGAAGAGAGTTTTCATCTCCGTCCGTCGTTTTCTCTCGGCCATCTTATGGCTGTTGCGAAGCGCTGGTGTACGGCTATACGGCGAGGTTGCCTCGGGAGAATCAGATTCTCCAGCGAGCTGACTGACTTGCTTGTGCTGAAGCGAATGATGATGTGTGCCCGGCATATCTGGAATGTCTTGGCATCAATAAGCGCTTTGTCGAATTAGAAGTAGATTTTGACTTACCTTCATCCAACCGATGCTGCCCAACAGGCAGTCGTGAATCATTGGTGATAATGCTGCTTGTGATTGAAGTATGATCGCTATTTCGACGAGACATCATGGCAGAGCCATTGGCTTCACCGCTGCCACTCGACCGATTACTGAAATCCGGATCAGGAAAGGCGTAGGGTTGACCAGCTGTAGGCTTCTCCGCATTGTAGACTTCTTTCATAGGGTTGGCGCTGATGATAGGAGCTGTCCGCGAAGAGTAAGCCTGTCGGGACTCTCCAGGGTATGGTGCTAGTGGGGACATTGGTTGCTGGATCGAGGACGTTCCCGAGTGACGAACACCGTTCGTATGCGGTATGCCTCGCTCTCGCTGGAGACTAGCAGCGATAGACGACTGAGACTGGTTGGCGCCTTGGTAAGGAGGCGAAGCGACACTGTTTATGTGTAGATTGTTGAAGCCATTAACCTGGCTGCCCAGACTGCTACGGCGAGAATCCTGAGCAGGGAATTCGTGGCTGCTTCGGTACTGCGAAGGGTCTTGGTATTGCTGGTTGATTGTCGGGAGGCCCAAGCTATGTTGAGGTGGAGCGAAGCCTGGAGATGCTTGTGAGTTTTCGGAGAAGCCTGATGGGTGTGATGTAGCTCCGAATTGGCTCGAATTGGAGGCTCGATGGGGTGAGCTGATCGAGGAGGAGTGGTAGTAGCCATTGGGCCCAGAGGAGTATGCCGAAGAGCCTGTCAGAAGACATCAGTATTACTTCAGTCAGACAACAGGTCGAGCTTACGGGTACTCTGAGGTGGAGTGGCCCACTGATCTGAGGAGCGGTTGTTCGAGAAGGCAGGGGATGTAGGATTGTCTGCTCCGAGTGGCAAATTGTTCGTCAAGGTAGCGATAGACGGGAGCTGACCAGGCCTCGAAGGAGTGCTGTTTGGCGGAGAAGCAGAAGAGTCATTCTCCCAGATGCGAGTGGAATTTTGATTGGACATTTTGCGACTATGGTCAGCTGAGGGCACAAGTTAGCCGTGACACACGATCACTGGTCAGGGCCATCCTTACTCATTCTGGCGTCTTGTTGTTGTTCAGCTTCGAAGCTCTGGGTATAGTATTACAGAAAGTCGAGGTTGACGATTGGAGAATGACGAATGCTGGACACGCGGGCGCACGTTTTGTCTTCACAGCGTTGTTGGAGGTCGAAGTGTATGTGGGAGCACGAGGCCGCGAACAGCTTTGAGCTGGAATGAGAGAATTACAATGAAAGGCGTTTGAAAATCAAGCTTCGAGCTCGACGGCGGAAGTGGGTCTGAATGGAAGGGTCCACAATGGCTTGCTCGCCCGCAACTTTGGAATGTAGAGAGATGCCAGTAGGTATCTTTATTCGTTGCAGTTAGGTTTGGCGAAGCCACAAGCCAGATGCCAATCAGCTTGTAGTGGGACTCGAAGTCTTGTCTTGGTGGTGGATGCTCAAAGACTGAAGGTCGCCATTGTCAAGGTGATAATTAGGCGGCGCGGCGTTTGTCCGCAATAATCGATTTTGCGAGCTTGATCGTGTTGCTGGATCAAAGCTTCGCTGCCGCCCAATCCAGAGGCTCGTTCATTGCAGGGTTTAAAGGTGAAGTGGAGTTGAAATGTTGTATCGAGCATAGAAGGGCACCCGCTGACACCGCTCCTGGCGATTGTGTACGCGCCCCTACAACGGCATTGTTCGTTTGCCGGGCAACGTGGGTGTGTAGAAGAGCGGGCGGGGAGTAGATGGAAGGAAGATGGATAGAGAGATGAAAGTAGATGATGGAAGGGAAGGCAGGAAGAGGCAGAATCAAGTGGATAGGCACGGTCGCACGGTGGCTTTGGTGGTTTTGGGTGAAGACGAAGTGTGGTCTTGCGGACCCCCGTCCCAAATGCCCAAAAGTTGCTAGTGACTCCCTTGCAGCCGGCAAAGATTGAAAAAGGAAGCGATCATCAGCTGGAAGATCAGCTTTCAAAAATTGCTGCACTTCGTCAGATCTTTCTCCATTACTGTATGTATTGCGCTTCTTTATTGATCTCCCTGCATCAACACAGCACGTTGAACATTCTACAAAGTCATTCTGATAGAGATATTTATAACGTCACTTGATCTCTTTGCAATAACCGTTCTACTTTCTCTTTCTCCCTCTCCAGTCCTAACTACTCGTCATTATTATTATTATCGCCTCCTGAAACTGAAAGTGAAAGGAAATACGACGCCGTAAATGACAAGATGTGACACCCTTGGCTGGGCTATTGGCGGCGACGGGTCTTCCTCTTCCCCCTTGAGAAGGTGAGAAAGGTGAGCAAGGTATTGAGTGGTGATCTAGAACTCCGCTAACCGACGGGATCGTGCGGTGGACTTAGGACTGGCAGCGAGGCTTTGGAAATACGGCCTTCTGATTGATTGCACACTCTAGTCTCCTACTAAGCAGTCTAAGCTTGATGCAAGGCCAAATAAACCTCGTGGCTCGCCGCTCGAAACACGTGGCTCTCAACTTAGTGGCACTCTTCGGCTCCGGATGACTGCTTGACAAGATGACAAGGCGTTTTTTATCGTTTTTATCGCTGCGCTTTGTTCGTTGCTGTTTCAATCACATAATCCACTAAATTCTATACAATAATAACAATAACAATCTCCGTAATAATTATGCGATATCAGAGTCATCATCCCAGACAGTGTGTCAGGGTTTTAAAGTGCTCGTATTTGCTGATTCCTTGACCCGGGCCGTTCGCCAGTCGCCCTTTCTCATCCTGTTGCAGAGGCGCAAGCTTTAGCCACCAAGCCAAGCCTCTCCGCCTGGAGAAGACAGGGTTCTGGAGCGCCGTCGCAGGGATCCCTCCAGTGGGAAGGTTGCCAATTGCCATGATACCCGTTGCTGTTGCTGCTGCTTCATCCCACCCGTGACAGCCTTCTTTTTCCCAAAGGCTGCCTGTGGAATCATACTATAATTGTAATTATAATTGGGGCCGAAACATCTACGATCGCGATGATTCTGCGCCAGTGCTACCGAGAGCCTGGTCTCACCACCACCAACGTGTGACTCATCTTGCCACCTGACGCTTCGTCCCAATCAACACGATCCCAACGGCTGTGGATAATGGAGAATTTGACCACGGCAATCTGCTCTCCCTTCTTTCACATTGTTTCAACTGCAGATCGCTTCTTCTTTTGCTTCCGCCGAGTCCGACTTGCCAGAGCGGGAGATCGTAGGGGTTCGGCCCGAGGGGTTCTTCCTTGCGGCGGCACTAGTGTTGCGATGATCACTTGATGCCTGAGGGCGAAAGGATCTTGCTTCGTGCGGGACGATGATCAGATAGATGTATCGCCATGGAGAATGCTATACTGTATTTTTGCATAGTCTGAGTCAGAGTTAGAGTCAAGTCAGCAAGGTGGTGGCATCCATGATATCCTATCCCCTCTTTGATGACTTAGTTCTTGACGCAGAAGGGAAAGGGAAAGGGAAAGGGTGAGGAGCATGAAGATGTGTATGATTCATGATGTACCTGTGATGTATGATGCATGATGTATGGTGGGTCATGAATGCTTGACGAGAATGGAAATGGAAAACATGAGGTGTGCAATGTGGCAATTATGTAATGCAGTGGCTATCACGGCAAAGACTGCTCTGCATCTTGACCGGAACATTTCCGGGATACACTGGGAAGGTGGGTAAAGATCCGGTATCCGAACGCATAAACAGAAGGGTGGGGAATATAAGTACTTACTACTTACTGTACAGCTTCTCACATGTTACTAAGCCAATTTGCACCAAAGTTGTGCAAGGACCATGGGAAGGCGTGGAAGCCAAAATCTCCAAGCATAAAGTATGTGGCGAGGGATGCCAAACTCCAAGCCTCACAGACGCAAGGTTTGATGGGTCTGTCATACGACCAATTTCTTAACACACGGGTTCGATGCCACACAAGCTTCGCACACTAGGCTGTGATCCATCTCGTGGGGGTCCAAACGAATTGATAGACTCGCAAAGCTCTGCTTCATTTGACCATGTCTCGCAATTGGCCTGAGACTTTTGGCGGAGCTCTGGACGAGCGAGACGTTCACGATTCAGGCTAGCTGCCCTGAAACCGTAGGATATGAACTCACCATCCACTTTGAGGCTTAGAAGGACACTGGCGGTATAGGCGTAACGGTCGGCGGAGGCAAAGGATAGGAATGATATGCTGTTGTAAGATGAGAACTGTCATCTGAAGCTGTATGAGGTTGAGGGGCTTCAATGCCACTGATCGAGACAGGGCTGTAAACCAAAAAAGGTGACGGGCTCGATTTTGCTGACAGTAATCATTTTCTTTCCAATGCGTTGGGGTCACTGTCAAGTCGCGTCGAGACGTTGAGACGGGACCAATCTACCAAAACAGGAGACTCCATATGCAAACATTAGAAGATACTATCTCATTTGGCACACTTATGGACCTAGGATCGAGGCAAAGCAACAAAGATGAAGAAAGCATTGACGCTCTGCATTTAGGACAAGACATCCAGTCATGATAAGACGGAAATATCTGTCTATGAGACCAAGAGTGATTGAATCCATCTTCAACCCAAGAGCTTTCTGCCAAAATCGGCTTGGGGGGGGCAAAGGGACGCTCTTGGCTACTGGTCATTATGAATTGGCATTTGCACCATAACAATCAACGGATCTCTTGGATTCTTGGACCATGTCATTGCTTCAACAGAAGGCAGAACTAGCGCTATGTCTTCTCCCTCATGATGGTTGGAATCGTGCCAGTTCCAAGAAGCTTTGATCGACCCACGTCAAAGTGTAGCAATATACCCTGGGAGTGTCTGTTGGTCTTATAATGAGTATCTTAAAATATTAGAAGACCAAGATCCCTTAACTGTCGAAAGCCTGGCTGGGAAAAGGCATGGAGCACTGGAGCTACTCTAGCCGATTATTCCTGCGCAGATCAGCCGTTCTTGGCATTGACCCGTTGTACACAGCATGAGCACATGTACTAGTACTAGTCCTTTACGTACAAATTCTCATACACCATGCACGTATTGACTCCGACCCATCTGAAGACGAAACCCTCAAAATCTTTCAGATAACACTTCCCAACACGGTCTCTACTACCCCACTGGCACTCATGATCCTTCATGTCTCCTGCATGCAAAATCTGCACACACCGTCCCAGCGCCCCTTCTCAAGCCGTACCAGTCCCATCCAATTTCCACCTCCACCGTGCTAAAGGCTCTCCATCGTACAGCCTCTTCATCCTCATCTCCTCTACCACTTCTCCTCCTGCATCGGTTGCACCAACCTCATCCATAGCCTCGACCAAGGCATCGATGCCCCCGGGTGATTAATGGTGTTCGGGTTCTGGTTTCGTTCCTCGATCGGCCCATTTCCTCAAGAATGAAACATCGCCGTGCCAAGCCCGAGTCGTTCAATTGCATACAATTCGTCGCCACTAAAATCCGACAATGGCAAATATTGGGTGTCCTCTACGTGAACCTCGCTTTTGACGGCTTCTTGCAGTTCTGATGATGTAAATTGCCACAACATTCTCTCAGAAGCAATGAACCCTCCACACTTCGCAGCGTATGCCTCGACAACCACTGGAGGCGGACAAATTCCCAACGCTTAGCCTCTTGAGGCACTCAACTTCGATATGAAAAGCCATAGAGAGTCTGCGCTTGGGTGATATGGCTGCGCATGCGGAAGGCTATGTCCCAATGGATAATGAAATGCTCCACCATGAGCTTTTCATTGCTGCTGGTAGAAAGGACTGTGGTTGAGGTGGGCCTTTTATCGTGACTGTGTCTCGGGATGAACAAGATGATACACGCTCAAAGCGGGTGCGCATGGCTGCCGATGCGATGGGTTGTACTCTTGGAAGGAGGGGAAAACCTTGGGATGAAGAGTGGCAAGAAGTTGAGTTGCAGTGCAAGGACCGTGATGGATTCAGATTCCACAGTCTGAAAAATCTGCCGTTCGAAGCGCGAATAGCCCATGCCGCAGTCCCTGGAGTCGGGCTTATCCTGGGGCTATCAATGAGAGCGATAGGCCATCAGTTGCCGTGAGAGCTTCTGACAAAACACGACAGGGTGGCTACGTCAAACGCCAATGTCATTTCTTATGATATAGAAATGTTTCGAGGCAACTGAGGCTTGAGGGAGGCGGTCGCTATTGCAGCCGAAGGTGTGACAGGTGTCTGGCGTCGGCAGTGCGCCCAACCGCCTGTATCCGCCGGTCTCGCCTGAGTCGCAACAATGTGACTTCCATTCCACACACAATCTTGATGACGGATTCTCTACTTTTTTTTCTCGAAATCCTGAGCCTGTCGATCATGCAGGCATTTCACGATGAAAATCCTTCTCCTGTCTTTATACAAGTTCCTTGTTCTCACTTCAGCCGCCGTCATCTCGCCCCTCGTATTTCTGAACACCAGCCACAATGTAGCGAACCGGCCGTTTATTGGGGTTCCGGACCCACGCTTCAAGATCGAAGTATCTTTCGATGGGCCCAAGCTTCCACTCATTTCATGTCTGATGAACGCCGTCGAGTTTTTGGTATTCTTAGGCTCACAAGACTTCTCGGGGAGCATGGAACAAATGGTATGGAAGCTCGATGATTACCCCGAGGTTGGCATGGTCATTTGGCCCAGGACGCAAGGAGGAAGAATAGAACGTCGTTTCGTTATTTGGGGTCTCAGCCAGGGTGCAGCCCATATGATCCACTTGATACGCTTTCAGACTGTCACTTTCACCCTTGCATGTACGTATTCGCTGCTCTTAATCTCCCCGACCCAAACGTATCTTTAAGCTGCGGGACATGTTTGGGAAGTAGGGACCGCATGCCGTTTCCTATCCGGTCTCTCAAGTTGTCTTTTGCCTATATTCGTAGTCCAAATTGGTGAACACTGACGGGAAAAAATGTTCATAGGGGAGGGAGAGGAGGTTGGCACGATTGAGTTGGTGGATTGGCCGACAACGCAGTACACAAGTCGAGGTCTCCATATGAATCGGATGCAGAATCTGACTCAACAAACAAACTTATCCATCGTTCAAAGCCCGTCAAGTCCTTCAGTCTTATCCCAAAATACGAACATCACGGCAGAGAATTTGCAAGATCGACACTTGATGGTGCGGGCCATGTTGACCGGATCGACAGTACCTCTCTTCGATGTTTTCCTCCTAGTGATTGCAGTGCTTGTTGATGCAGCTAAATTGGGAGCTACGGAGCAAATGCAAGATTACGCATCGCCCGCAAACGTTGTAGGTGTTGAGATTACATTTTTTGGCCCCGTGCCACCACGAACGACTCCGCCTTTCTTTGAAGTACAATGGCTTATGGAGACGATGGCAAGTTTACCCGGATATATGATCAGGAAAGGCGTTTTTAAGGAGGCCTTGGTGTTGATTGAGATAGATGGCGTGAGGGTCGCAGATGGGTTTCTAGGGAAAAAAGAGGTTGAAGTGGACTGACGAAGGTGAACTCCCTATGAGGTGTTCTTGACCATCGTGCTCTTGAGCTTGTCGGGTTCGAAGTCTAGCTCATTGGCTCAAGCCATGGCGACTGTGGGAATGATTGACGTCTTTGGACTGTTCGCCCGATTTGCTAGTCTCGGAGCCGTTGCAGCGTCTGAATGGTAGATTTTGTTAGTCCTGGAGTCCTTTGAAAGTGCTGGAGTTTTCAGCTTGAGACATACGACTTTTGCAGATGCCCGAGAGAGAGCGCAGACTTCCAAATGAGACGCCTCAGGAATTGAACAAGTGCTGAAGTAATATTCTGCGACCTGGAGGTTTCACGAAGAGTTGGGGGTCATGTGTGACAGCAAAGAATATCTTAGGTAGATGACACACGGCTGCCAGCTTCGCCTGCCTTCGGCGATTTAGAAAGAGGTCATCGTCATCAAGTCCCTACCAACTTTATGTCGTTTGGCCGGGTTATTGTACCCACTGATGATGATACATGCTCACCCTAGAGAAAGACGCCCTGAAAGGATGCCTCCCCTTCTTCCGTAGTGCTCAGGCTCTTAGAATGGATCCTAAAAGAGCATGGAAGCCAAATTTGCCAAGATTCGTGGCCAGATTTCCTATCGAATAGGTCAGGTCTGGCTGAATTGAACACAACCCTTGTCTTTATAGCTTACACGCTGGTTTTGATATGGTCCCTCGGCTATGAGGGCAAGGCATGTTCTTCGCACTTATGGCGAATATCGTTTTCACTGTCCAGAGAATTTCTAATCGCTATGCTCAGTAGAAGAGTCGTCGTCATCGTCGTTACCGTCATCATCGTCATCATCTTCATCAGATCCATCATCAGCTTCATTATGAACCCTTTTGTCATTCACATCGCCTTCACCCTCTTCCACGTCACTATCATCGTCGAGAATGTCGAACTCTCCAACCAAATCCCATCTATCGCCCTTCGCCACGCGACTTACATATTTGACAAAACGCATGGTCCCTTTGTCCCTCAAGACCACGCCCAGACGATTCCAGCCCGCTGGCATGCTGAAAAGGACTCCGTCCTCTTCCTCGTCGCCGCTGGCATGGTAGATGGCTGGATCCTGCTTTGACTTCTTTGTGTTGGCGGCTTTTGTGGATCGAGCTCCAGTGCTCGTGTCGAGCGGAACTTCGACACCATGGTCACTAACCCCTTCACCATGCTCAGAGTCGTCCTCATCTTCGCCAGCCATGTAGACCAGGTACCCGCCTACGCCAGGATCGTCCACTGTTGCAGTTTCTTCCTCGACTTGGTCTTTACCCTCGACCACGGCTTCTTCCTCAGTATCCTTATCCGGCTCAGCAGTCTTGTCGTCGCCCCATTCGAAAGTTGGCGTTATGACCAGACAAAGCTCGATACGCGGGGCGTCTTCCTCATACCCAGTTGCAAGCGTGTAATCTCGTCCTCGCCGGAAGCGTCGAATAAGTGAGTTATGTGAGGTTATAGTCTGACCAGTCGCAAGAGAAAGCCACTTACGGAAGGCTTCAGAAGGCAAAAGATTTTCTAGTAAGTCAAGAAGTGGTGAATCTCCACGCTTGCTTGAGCTGGCCTTTTGGAAAAGAAAGTGATGTTTATGTGGCGGCCTGGCAACAGCCCATAATGTCGTTTTTTCAATTTCGGTGGATTCGCTCGGTAGTGTCTGCGATTCCTGAGATTCGATGTAGTCCCGGACCGATTCGGAGAATTTGTGTGAGAGGAAGGTGTCAAGACAAAGGGAACACTCCTCAGCGAATATACTGGATACTGATTCGAGGGTATCTGGCGTGAGGTACGTGGGAGCGATGTATTTCAGGAGGAAATTGAGGTCCTCTTCCGAAAGCGCAGGATCCTCCTGAGACGAAGGAGTCGGCAGACCAGTATCACCACTGCTTTCTTGAGGATCTTTGTAGAGCTCAAAATTCGCCTTTGGAAGCTCATACTTGTCTCCTTTGCCTTGTAGTTGCATGAGGCTGCTCTTTTCCGCCAGCCGTTTTTCCAAATCCTCGACGTAACCATCTTCACCTTCTTGTGGTATGTGGTACCATCCACTTATTGCCATCCTGACCCTTTCACTGGCACTTTCTCTGTTTTTTCCCTCATCTTCAGGGTAGACCTCCTGCACATCGTGAAAGCTTTCGCCTGGCTGCACGGCGAAGAAGCTCAATTGGTTGAATGCCGGTGGTATCGAAACACTGTAGTCCGGACTTGGAACCTTCGTGACCTCCCCATCGTCCTCGGTGTAGGTCTGCGTAGGATACAAGCGCAATGCCCCGCCCCACTCTTCCTTCCACGGTGTGTCTGGGTCCGTCAGGTAGAGGATATAGCTAACTCTTCGACTTCCAATGACGTCGTCATGGCACAGCAAATGACAGCCAGGTGTGTAGACGTTGATTGCCATGTCCGTCTTCTTTCCAGAGAGCGGACCAGAGCCTATAACTTTGGACAAGTACTCTCGGAAATCTGAGGAGTACATGGCATCGCGGAGAGTGAGCAATGAAGGCAAGAGCTTGAGAGAGGAGTCATCCAAGCCATCGAGGTTTGCAAGGTCTCCAGATTGGTGGATCGTGTAAATGTCCGTTTCTTTCGGAGTGAAGGAAAGGTTCTGGATTTCGGAGCGTACTTTGCGCAGGAGGGTGAGAGAGATGAGGTTCTGGATCACGCCGTGTCGGTATCTATAAGCTGTTAGCAGCGATTCCAGAAATATCAATCCCTTAATCATTGGCTCATTGCGTACGGCTTGGAGGCGGCATAGCTCTTTTTGTATTCGTCCAAGACAGGAGGGTCAAACAGCCCCTCTCGAAAGCGATCTTGATGGCTCGGTGCTCGCCGTTTGGCTTGGTCCGCGGATTCCAAATCCTCCACCTGATCTGATTTGCGCTTCATGGTTAACGTCAATGTAAACTCAGCGTTGCTGAGCAATCAATCGAGCATGATGTGTCTTATCACAAGCTGTGAAGCGGGGCCGATTCGAATTGTGGGAGGCATTTTAAGCGCTGGGTAACAAGAGTGAATTCCGAGAAGTTATGTTTGTGAGCAAACATTTGGATGTCATGATGCACAAATTCATCAAAGAAAATGAATTGGAGGAGAGTTTGATATTTGTGTCTGCCTCCATACAGACAACGCAAGACGTTAGGCATCAGCGGCGCCCCGTCGGTGAAGGTAACAGAAAAGGAAGCCTTTGAGACATGGATGAGAAAAGTCGACCGACACAGTATACAGACTACTTGTAGAGTATGACACCTTTGGGGAACTTTGGAGATACAAAAACGATAGATCATGCTGTGGCACTTGGAGGCGCAAATTCTTTGTATTTCCACGTTATTTCTGGGAATCTTACCAGCCTTGCTAGAGATCTTGAGAGCAATCCTTGAAATAATGCTATCGCACAAGAAGATGTAATGAGAGAAGGAAGCCCAACCAGTTACGGCCGGTCTGTATGACAATATTGAATGTCCAACTTCCCAGCCACAAATGTAACTTGGTGATGAGTAATCATCAACAAAGTGCAGGCCAATCTTTGACCCCCAAGCCCCCCTGAGCAGCAAGAATACTGTATGTGGCTGTTTGTGTCCTTCAGTGGCTGAAGCATTTCCGCACCTTCATTTCAGGGTCTACCACGTACTTGAAGTCCGAACAAGCCTTTGCTCTCCTGACAGGTGAAAACAGTCGCGGAACGCTTGCAGGGTATCTACTTTATCTACAAGGAACTCGATGAGCAAGGCTGGTGGATGAGATGGACATGGACGGCAATTTCCGCAGTAGCCACCTAAACTTGCGTAAAGGATCAACGCGTCTGGGTTCGATTTAAGTAGGATACCTGGCTATAAGTCTACACGCTTCCCAATATCGCGACCGAACATTCTACTTTACTGGCTCCCGCCATTCACCGACGGATCCAACCCATAAGTCGTCCCATCATGGAAAGTATACCAACCACCCCTGGTCCACCCGTTGTTTCCATGGCAAATGTCTCTCACCCTCCCCATGGCATACTCACAATCCACCATGTTTGCATGAGTCGCACCTTGGATATCCCCCGTATACGCTATATACCCTTTGCCCTTTACCGGAGTCGAGTCGCAATTCACACTAACGTCGAAGCAAACCTGGTCCAGTTGATAATTGGACACTTGAGGCGGGTATGCACCATCTGCATTGGGTATCAACGAGAAAGGTGTAAAGTCTAGGACTTGGTAAACGGGGGCGCCGCAGACTTCGTTTATGCTAATGTCAAGGGCGTCTTGAAGAGCCCACGTGCCGCCTTTGTAGCAACTGAACGTGCCGGCTAGGCTTACGTTTAGAGAGTCGCTACCGCTGTAGGTGCCCTCCTGCCGGGTGACGAGAGGGCCTTGGGTAAACCCATCCGGGGACGGGTGAGATTCGATCGCTGTACCAGCGACTGTGGTCGAAGCAAGTCGAGAAACAAAAATAGCAGAGCTGGCGACAAGCATCGATCCTGCGATGATAGAATTAGTCGGTGGGTAAACATTGTCATGTTTTGCGAACCTACTCTTCATGATGTGACGTGGATGTTGGATTGTTGATCTCTTTAAGACAGACCTTCTTCTTCTTGATTGACTCTATGATAACAGTGCTCAGCGGCTCATTCTGGACGTGTGGACTTTTGAGTCTCTTTATCGAACTATATTGCTGGCCTTCGCTTCAATGCGATCGGCTGTTGCTTTGACGGCCATCGCCAAATCTCCCGCCAGGAAACTTTAGGATGACTGCCAGAGCGACAGCCGAAGGAATATCTAGGTCATCGATGAGTTTCAGTACCAACCGGCGTTTCGTGTTATGGGACAAGCTCATCTTCTGATAGCATGGGATATTACCCAGGCGCTATCAAAAGCGTACTTGGCCTCCTTGCCTAGTTTCGCGCCTATCGCATAGCTTCTGCGCTTGTTGACCTCCTGATTCAGATCGACGTTCCATTTTTAATCCCACTGATCTCGACTTACAGGCAATTTCTTGCTAGAAGAGAAAACATTTTGCTAAACATGAAGATGGGCCGATGTCGTGCGGAACGTTGCTGCTTGCTCAAAGCTCGAGGTCCTTTTGCTCGAGCAGAACAGTTTCCTCCACGTGGCATCCTTCACTCGTTTGCAATGTGACTCAAGAAGCCATCAAAGCTCTGAGGGCGAGATATCTATTTGCGCTTTCTTTATGAGCTTGAAACTGTGCCTCTGGAGCCAGCTATTGAAGTTAATGAACTCATGCATGATGCATCCTCCAAACACACTGGAACAGGCACGATGATCTTTCCTCCCCCTGTAAGATGTCACCCTGGATTTGATATGGCTAAGAATTCGTGTAAACGCAGCTGTGGATGACTTCAAAATTGGTATCACTTCAGCTCAAGTAACTTGTTGACCTTTTTTGAGACAGATACTATCAATATGTGACCATGTCGAGTGGCTGTTGTTTCGGGTCGGCTGAACTGGCCTAGCGGCGCCTTTGAAACGTCTGGTGACGCGCTTATTTTCGCCACTCAATCTCTAATGTAATCCGCGAGCAGCTCTATCCATCCCGTTTGAATTCTGTTACAATGAGCAGGCTAAGAAATTGATAGATGGATGCAGCGGATACTGCAACGCGACCAATGCCTGCAGCTTACGATCGTCTACAAAGCACTCCGAATACACAAGGTAGACGAGAGCTTGATAGTCCCAGAATATCGCTTCCACGCGACATGCCAAATAGACACGATAGATCTACGAAATCAACGGCTTTGGGGGTCGCGGCGAAGCAAAGAGACAATAGAAAGGACCTCGCCATATGTCCAGTTGAATGCGGCGGCAATGCGATCTGCTGGTCGCATTCAAGCACCACAAGCAACATCAGCACCATATCGATAGTCGTTTCACGTCTGACACGGATTTTCCTTCCCTTCTCCGTCTTGTCATAGGCCTTTTCCAATTATCTCGGTCTTTGCTGCGCTATATGAGCATTTCTCTGGTGCCATGATACCTCCCTGAAAGCCAATTCGTGGGAATGACAACCGTATTGCAGGCCGTGAGATGATGTAATGCAGACAAATGACATTATTGCACAAATCTCTGGATGGTAAGAGAAGTGTCGATGGAAGGAACACAGTGAAGAGATTTCGCTGCTCTATATGACTTACAGGTAGAAACAGCTGTGCCAACGGTCAACGTAATCTGGGTTGTCGAGAAGCTTACTGAAATAGCTCAGTCTTACCGAGGACAGTGACAGAGCGACAAGTCTGCTACTGGTGCTCGAGAAACATTCTAAGTCGGCTTCCTCGCGGCGTTAGGTCATGAATGATGGGTTGAAGAGGGAGAAGATATCGTGCTATATGTTGAAGATGAATAACATCTTTTTCGCCGGTACCGGCGAAGCGAGCTTTGCCCATGAAATCATGAGAAGAAAGGGCAGCAGCAAAATTGAGACACCAAAAAGGTACATGCCTGTCGGCTTCGAACCCAGCATCCATGAATACAAAAGAGAGCTGCCTCGAAGAAGGAGAGATGTTTTAGTACGCAATCCGACTTCAGCCTGTGAAGGAAGTACCACCAACCTTGAGACCGGCAGTATATATTGCGACTGACAGAACCACTCATTGATAGTGATTAGTGGAATTGTGTGCTTGTTCTTGCAATTTTCGCAGCAGCGGCTGTGACGATCATCAAAAGACATTCATGTAATCATCAAGCTTGCGTCTGATTGGTAAGCTGAGCATACTCTCACTGGCTGATCCATTCTCCCATGATTCATCCTGCAAGAACATCAAATTTTTACTCTTCCACCACGTATCTTCCACTCCTGCATTGGTAGTAAGCTCCGTAGTTGAAGCTCTGTTATTGGAACAAAAAGCCTGTTTAAATATTCCCTTTAACCACTACTTGCATTTCTTACGGATTCCTACAACATCAAAAACGCGATGCTTGGCTGTTCTCCGTATCGCCGATTTCCTCTAATGGCTTCAGGCTGTTGCTATTACGGAAAAGTAGGTGACAGGTCCAACCTCCAAACTTCTCATTCTTGCAAAGCATTGATCATTGAAGTTCGAAAATTTACCATCTTTCCCATGATACCGACGAGCATGGCGTCTCTCGGCCTCGGTCCATATTTCAACATCGGTGAATAGCCTCGCTTGGGTATCAAGCAATGTCTGCAGCTCGCATTCAATGTCGTGAAGCACAATTTTAATTTCTAATAGTCGGACTCCGGCCACCAATACGCCTCGATTTGGTTGGAGTTGTTTGAGAGGCATTGGCGGTAGTTGATGGAGGGTGCGGTAACGGCCTGCCTGAGTGCAATGGGTACTAGTACGTGGAAGACAGTTTTCGCGCTGCTACGGAATTATAATGTGGTTGATTGAGAAGACATGGCAAGCGAGCAATGCGAGGATATATGTTGAGTATGTTCATGTTTTCGTTGAGAGCCTCCTTATAGATACAGTCCGACGTTTGCTAGCATGGTCCTCTGTAGCCGTTTCCAATGCCATCATGTATCTACAATTCAAACCTAGGGTAAGCCTATGGCTTTAAACATAAACATCAGTGGCCCTTGACTTCTTGTCTTTGCTCTTTGAGCTCCACTATCAGAAATCAAATTCTCCCCTGAACTGCTCAATGTCCATCCCCACCTCCACCTTTTCCATTAGATCCCTTCTTCCCATGCTCGCAAATACCCTCTTCAGCGTCTCCAACAGGTTTGTACTCTGGTTCATTCCAACCATCCGCTCGACATCCCCTTCATCAATGGCACTACTCCCTGGATCCTCGCCTATGACTTCTTTGACACGCTGCATGCCTTCCCGCTCCACGACACGATGCATACTTAACGCGCCGAGGAGATGCTGGACTGATTGCGGAAGAACACCGATGTTTATGCAGGAGACGCCAAGGTTGTAGCGTGCCCGAACGAAGTTGGGGTTTAGTGTCAGGGCTTTCTCATAGGCGGCAATGGCTTCCTCGCTGCGGCCACTGTTTGCGAGTGTAGCGCCTAGCCGATTCCATAGTAAGTGAGCTTGATGGGGTTCGTTGGTGGTCCCGGACTCAGTGCTTGCAAGCGCGGCTTCGAAGCAGTCGACAGCCTTACCATACTCTTCTGCACCGTAGAAAAGTACGCCAAGCCCTACTTGCACATCTGGGTCCATGTGCTCGCCGTCTGGGGAGAGTTGGGCTGCGCGTATGAATTGAGCAGTCACCTTTTCGTGGAGGACATGGCGGTCTGTGAAGCCGAAATCACCAGGCGGGGTAAGGTTGTCTGGGGATACGATCTGAGGATATTTGGTTGAGATCCAGCGTTCTAAAGTGCGGTAGGCGGTGGAGTCGTAACCTTCATTTGTATATGATATAGCGAGACCCATTAAGGCAGAGAGATTTTGAGGATCAAGCTTGATTGCTTGCTCGAGAGCGCGGATGGCGGGTGACTCCTTCTCGTTCTGTGCTTGTGCGCTGCCGAGTTGGCACCAGGCTTGTACGTGTTGCGAATCTCTTTGTACAGCGGTTTCGAAGGCGAGGGCGGCAAGGGAAAGGTTACCACCCTCGTTTAATATCCGAATGCCTTCCTCGAACGGATCTTTGGTGGCACTGAAAAAATTGTCTTCTTCAAAAGTGTAATTGCCCATTTGAGGGTCTCGGTAGCGGTCGTGAAAGTTGCTGTCAAAATTGTCCCATGGTACTTGATCACCCATGTGCATACCGTATTCGCCATTATCCATCATGGATCTAGCGTTTGCGATCTCAGCTTGTATTCCTCGCCACACACTCTCGAAGTCGCCAAACTCATCGGTCTCAGAAAGGACTGACCTATCCATGTCATTGAGCTCCCGCTCCATCGCTGCGTTTGCTTCGGCATCAAGATCGCGTTGAGTTGCTGCGTCCATTTCAGCAAATTGCTGTTCCCAATCTTTCTCGTCGAGCTCCACCATTCGTCCTTTTCCTTTGCCCGTGGTCTGCTGTTCTGATGGCCTCCGCTGCATGTTCATTGGCCTATACTGTGAACCCATCATGCCCATGTTCATTCCGTAGCCCATACCCATCGGTCTATTATAATTATTAATCCCTAGTTGTGTGTGCGAGGTTGGACTCCCAACCCTAGCTGATCCATTCCTCTCCATCTGTTGGAATCGCTGAAACTCAGCTGGCGTAAAGCCAGCAGGGACAAACCCTCCTGCTTTCGGTGTTTGGAAAGCAGCCTCCATACGTGCTTGCTCTCCGGGATCGAATTCTGACGCCCAGCCGGGTGAGTGTATTCGCGGGGCGGCTGTTCGGTAGCCATCTAAGTCTCTTCGCATCTGCTCCATTGCAAAGGGTTGGGGTAATTCTTGGGGTAGCTGGCCATTTTGCTGTAGGAAGTTTTGCATCATCTGTAGCTACGAATTAGCCATGATGTAGCTATTTTGAAGGCTCACGGCGCAAGAGTCAATGGTCTGGCGCAATGAGGCAGCTCACCTCATCTTGGCTTGATCCATTTGCCTGACTCCTGAAGCTTTCTTGCAAGCCTTCAGCTCCATGTCCCACTAGCCTATCCCGCTGCAGCGATCTGTCATTTTGTACGTGTTTCGTGAACTGGCTGAGAGGGTTGCCTGCGGTTGAACATTCGGCGCCGCCTAGGAAAGACATCATGCGTGGTAAATATGGCTCGCTGGGATGCACAGGAAGGAGCAATCAAGAGCCTACAAATATAATAAGAAGGTTTCTCCTGATAACAGAAAAGTATTGTTGTACATAATGCAGAATTTTTAGTGAAAAGCCGAGGCTTGCCATCATACCATCGTTATTGGTATTAAGACATATCTGTTACTAAATCAACGACGCCATGACCAGTCTGCCGACAGTCTCCGAAATCACCTCGGCCATCTCGAGGCTCGCAACAAGTCTTCTCCCTCCTCTCCCCGAACCCAGTACAGCCATTGTCAACTACCACTCCGGCCTCTACCATTACCACCGCTCGCAACTGCTTTCCAAACATTCCATACACCACCGAACCTCATCCGCGGAAATAGAAGCAGCAGCAGCGGCAGCAGCATGCCAACACCAGAATCCGCCCTCTTCCTCGCCAAAAAGCCCCAAGTCCCACCAACCTTCCAAGGAGTAGACTACGCAGATACTCCACGGTTAAAGGCGGCGCAGGATGCCATTATTAGAGAACAATGGGTTAAGAGCATGATGGCGAGATTGGTAAGAGAGGAATTAGGGAAGTGTTATGCTAAGGAGGGGGTCAATCATTTGGAGAAGTGTGGAGGTTTGAGAGGTATGTCCGTTGATATTTGTACTGAGGAGGAGGTGGTGGAGGGAACACTGGGGGAGCTGGAGGTTCCACAGGCTAAATGGTACATAGAACGATATTTCGAGGCATTGAAAGATGCCAAAGTACGAGGATATTTGTTTCAGCAGCAGAATTATGTTCCAGGGGATGAGTGATGGGCTTTTGCATCCATCAGAAAGACAGCATTACAATTGGGCAGAGATGCCTACAAAATGAAGTGCATGGGTGTACATACTTATACTGCGCTCCGTGGGTCATCCACGAATGGGTGGTGTGAAGCTATGCTACTTCAGAGTTGTGGTGGAGCAAAACTACGCTGTCCATCAGCCGTCACAGTTTCAATATCGAAAACTTGAAGACAAAGAGCCACGGTCCTGTATGAACCTATCTTTGCTAATAGTATGAGTTTTCATTCGCCTGGTCCATAGACGACCCAGGGAAAGCTCCAGGCAGGTCCCTTTGAGCCTTGCCGTCCTCATCGCTGCTACTACTATCATCGTCGCCCATTTCGCCGACATCAGGCGGAGCTCGCATGTGCGCCAAAATATCCTCACCGAGACTTGGTGGTACGAAAGGCTTCGTCGAATGGATATTTCTACCTAGAGGCATGTTCGCTACAAGCGGATCAGAGAGAGGTATCAATTGCGTGTTTATCTGGTTCTCTATTAGAACAATTGGTTGGCAAACACTGGGCAGCTTACTGTATCGTTCATCTTGTTCCATTTCTGTTCCAGCATCTCGATCACTCTCAATTCCTCTAGTCGACCAGCGTCACTCCCCCACTTACCGCCCTTTTCTATCTTCTTGTCCTCTCTCCGCTCTGTCCAGTCTTTTTTAAACTTTGCCAAGCCTTTCATCTTCGATCCCTCCTCCTTTGAGCCTGCAAAGCCCAATTGCATTTTGCCTCCAATGAGCCATGCTATTCCCAGCCCAGTTTCGCCTCCCAGATCGGCATCGATGCCAAAGAACCGACATGCTTTGGCTCTTGATGTACTCTTGAGATCGAATACGTACCTGGTCAGTGCTTCATCTATCCGACCTGATGCGTTCAGCATGGCCTCTGCAATGCCAGCATGCTCTACCGCTGCAAGACAAAGCCTGGCAAACAGATGAGCTCGTACTTTTGGTATCTCTGGAGGCTTGACCATCCAATCCTTGTCGTTCCTGTTGCGAGCTTGAGCCACCACTGCAGGATATGGGTCATCTTTCAACACGGCCAGAAGGGTAGCTTCGGCAAGGGCCAGCTTGGCGAGACCACCTTGTGTTCGGGATAGAGTCTCCAAAACTGCAGAAGAGGCGTCTATTTCAGCGGAGCGTGATGCTAGGAAATTGTGAATTGAGTTGGCTTGGAGAAGCTGTTTAGTGGCTGTCGTGACGATTGCGATTCTCTGTTCATCGGTAGGAGTAATTGACCCATAAAGAGCCAGAAGCTGCCCTCTTGCTTGTAGTGTATAAACACACGCGAGTGTTTGTAGTGCGAAGGAGATCTCATAGTCCAGCCCTCTGCCCTTGACGCGAGGAATTTCTCGCCCATTGACGGTAGCCGTCAGAGTGGTCCTCCATTCCACATCTATTTCCTTCTTCAGTACCACATCTATCTCTTCTCCACCGACACTTCTCCCGCATAACCCAGCATCTAGTACCAGAAGATAGGGTACGTAGTCATTGAGGGCAGCTAGCACAGTAGACAAATTCGATGCTCTGGACTGGCTAGCAAGGTGTTTGTGTTTCTTGAGTACACTTCGAAGCACAGCGCGGTACGTCGAAGCTGTCTGCGGCAACGAGGGGTGTGTGGAACTTTGAGCGAAATCTGAAAAGGGGAGAGCGGAAGTGGTGGGCAACGTAAAGGGAAAAGGCATGTTCTCTCATGCCGGGTGGGCGACAGGTAAGGTGCCAGAAGAAGTGACAGGCGAAGGGGGATGAAGTCTTAAAACATGGACATTCGCAGCAACAAATTGAATGAGAATTCTTTTCCATCGCTGAATGCTTTTCTTGATGCCATTGCGATCGAAGAAGACGGAGTTGCTCGGGTTCATGCCCAACTTCGACGTATGACCAAGCCTGTGTCGACGTTTTGACTGATCAACCTTTTTGGAGTTCCTTTTTTCACCAGCCCTAAACTTACCCTAAGTACATTCAAGCTAACCGTATGGGCCTAGATGTAGCTCTCCGCTCGGGGAGTTTGGCATGTCTTTTGCTGTCAACAACATGTTGACTCCGCCTCTACAAAAAGGTGGACAGCGTCCAGTCGATAGAGGTGCAACTAATGCTTCTCATCACATCTTGTCGGCCAAGTCTGTCTCCTGCGTCACGTAAAGTCGCGACTCTAACAACCCAAACGCGATATGGCTATGGCTTTGGGTATCGCAGAAACGATAGAGTGTCTTTGCAAAGAATGCAATATACTCCTCTGTATTTCTTCAAATGATTGGGTCGAGGTTTCAAACTCTTATTCGACGTACGAACGTCCGGGGCCCTTTACGGATCCCGGCTTGGAACTGGTGGAGCAGATCCGAGAGGGATCCAAGGATTCCGAGTTGGAGGGCTGCTTGGTGAAACCGTTGCGATGCTACAGCTGTAAGACGCCGTTGGGGGTGAGATGTGTGGAGGCTCCCCTGGAGAAGACCGTCAATGTGTAAGTAGAAATCTTGCTAGGACATTGTTCCTGGCGAAGACCGAGTTCCATCGGATCAACCTTGCTCTCCAACTCCGTCACGCTTCTTCTTTACAATTCTAGAAGAAATAGATTCTCTTGGAGAAAGACCTAGCTTCCGTTCCTTGGTCTAGATCATATGGGACTGACTCTCCGCCCTGTAGCAACCGCAGTTACCTCAAGCTTACTAAGATGGTACTGAAGTCTATTACGTCTGGCAATCTTGTCGAAGCGAAGATCAAGCAACGGCAAAGCGATTTTCTGGAGCCCAGCCCGACAGATCCTTCGACTTGCAGACCGAATCGTTTAGAGCCAAAATCGGCCAAGAAGTATTCAGCACCCCGGAGAAGGGCCAGCGAGGTCGAAGATACCGAGACAACTTCTTCCGATCAAGTCTTCGATTCAAGCATTGACACAACTGCTGATCCTTTCCCAATTCTCGAGGAGCAAAGAAGAGACATTGACCGTATCATGGCCGCTGTAAACATTTTGCAGCAAGATATGAGATCTCTCAGGAAATCTGTCGAGCATTTGGAGGATCATAGAGACCAGGGATCTCACGATTTCGTCGGGGACGTTGACATACTTACGGATAGTATTACTCGAGTTAGTAGCAGACTGAGTGAGCTCGACGCACTCAAATTGGAGATGAAGATGATGCAGCAGCGTATCAAGCGTATGGAAGAATCAAATTCGACGGGGCGGCGATCGTCTACAGTGCTAGGTTACGCACAGCAATCGAGACGATCATCGCCTACAACTGACGACCAAACGATTCCACGCAATGACGCCTCATCAAATGGTTTGCTTTCTTCAGTTACCCAAACACCATTGTCTGCATATTTTGACGGTTTGTTTGCACCACGAAGAACCGCCTTCAGGGGACCTGACATGGTAGATGGAGGCGATTCGTCGTATCAAGGCCCCCTATCGAGATCTAAAGACGAATCGCTGCCAACCCAGATACCCTCCACCATAAGGCCGAAATCGTCCGTCAATGCCACCGCCAGCGAAGGGAGCCACACCCCAGTCAACATGCCACCTCCCCAAATACCAGCCAAAGGGCCAGAACAGAGAATTCTCAGGCGCAGCAGCTCAACCGCCAGCAATGTGGCTACTCGTACGGCATCGACATTCGTCACAGGCACTACGAACTCAACTGGCCGTCCACGACTTGTATCTCAAATGCAAGAGGCTTCCAGAAACTTTCATCAGGGCCACCAAGGAAGCCATATCTCTGACGATGAGCTAGTCAACGACATACACCCTCGGTTATCTACTGGACATGCTCAACAGCCAGGGAACAATACCGCTCACTCCCGCCAGAATCGAACCGACGGAATTACACAGCAGCATCCACCCAAACGCCAACGTCGCCGAAGCGTGCCAATTTCCACTCTCGACCAGGAAAAGCTAGACGGGCCTGATGGCGCCAAACTAAACGACCAGGACCAGCAAACTCGCGGCCACACGACCCATCATGACAGCAAGCGCCGAAAGACAACAGCCTTCAACACGGATACTCCCAGCACCTCCATCTGGGCTACAGATTCTAGTAATGGTCGACGTCATGAGCAGCGTCTCTCCGTCAGAGTTGATGGTGAGGCTAATAGACGATTTTCAAGATTCCAGGCCTATGAGAGTAAGGGAAGAAAAAGGCCCGGAGAGAGGGACAAAGAGGGCTATCTATTGAAGTCGGATGGGACAAGGGATCCTCGGTCTGTAAAGAGTATCGATCGGTCGAAGAAGAAGAAGGCGGAGGCGGAGGCGGAGCTGTCCGGGTGAGTGATGGGAGGATACCGCATCGCTACTCCAAGTTATTTCTTTTGATAGCTTGTCGTCGCATATGTCATGGTAGTCTTTGCACTCTAATTGGGGAGGCGATACGACGCTCCTGCTCTGTAAATACCACAGCATAATGACTGTCAAGCATCAGAAGCATCAATTAATGGAGACTACAACAGTATACCTGTTCGAAGCCTACCAGGTGTGATTTTAAGCTTACCACTTTTGATGAAGATGACGAGCGTAGGATGGCGAGATTCCCGGTCTCGAGCCTACAATAAGCCTCACAATCAAGACATCTCATCAGACTCATGCCGTTGTAGGCCACTCCATTGATCTAATTCGCTCTGCATGTTATTTCACAAACACGACTTGCTAATCATGCTGAACTCCTTTTTCGCTCACTCGCTCGCTCACAACCTGCATGTAATCTCAACCCTCACACACAAGAAAGCCACACCCATAGAGCCCCGCAAGCAGGACCTACGGGCAGGCAGAAGAGCCGTATTAGTAGTGGGCAATGACCCCCAACCACACCGCGACTCGAACCCGTACTTCCTAACTCTTGCCGGTCTTCTTATTGGTGCTGCCGAGGGCAGACTCATCAATCTCTCGTCCCTTTCCTTTGTCCTTACTCGCTCCTTCACCATTCTTGCTCGCTCCAAGCGCAACGGTGCTCTCGCGACTCTTGCGATCCTCAGCCACCTTGAACTTGTCCTTCTCGACTTCAACGACAAAGGCCTTCTCTCCCGGCTTTCTGATATTCTTGCTGATGCCGACAAAGAACTCGCAACGGAAGCGCAGGTACTCCTTCTCTCTTGCCGATGTTGCACCAATCTTTGGTTCCACGACCGTGATCTCATCTCCGGTTCTCAGTCTGCCCCACAGGTACTCCCCTTTTCCTTTCTTCAACTTCACTCCGTTGACCAGCACGTACAGAGAAGCGCGCGTGCGTAAGATGGCTTCGAGCTTTGGGTGATTCATCCAATCCATCTTGCCGGCCTCGATGTCGGCCTCGATGCCCGGGTACCACATCTGGATGTCAAGGGCTTGCTTGGGGATACGGTCTTCTCTGGAGTTGGGGTGGACGAAGGTGGAATCGGGTTCGCGGCCGTAGGTGGTCAGTCGTTCTGTGATGTAAATGGCGGGTGTGTGGATGGAGCCGCGTGTGGGCTGGAGATTGCCGAAGCGAAGAGGAGGCTTGACGAAGGATGCTGTAGCTGTCTGCGCGAGATGGGCGGTCGCGTCGAAGATTGCGCTGCCGGTCATGGGAGGGTGGATGGTAGACCTTAAATCCACGTGCGAAGATGCGGGTCGTGACGAGGCTCGAGAGATGGGGCGGGTTGAGGGACGAGAGTTGTTGCGAGACGCTGTTTTTGCTGCTTTTTTGGCTTTGGCGGCAGCGAGTGCTTCTTCAAGACGTAAGACTTCGTCTTCGCTATCTTCATCGTTGCTCATGATGATATCATCCTCTGCTCCAAAGTGCTGAGAAGACTCGCGGCTGTTGAGTGCTGTCGGTGGTAAGTCGTAATTGCTCTTGTATGCTCCACGTGACTGCTGGCCATCTTGATACCCACCATAATTACTACCTCCTGAGCCAGGTCTGGACATTGGAGACATGCTCTTCTGTCTAAGATCTTCGACGGATGCGCGACGCGCAGCAGAGTACCCTTCGAGCATCTTGGGTAATTCGCCAGGTGGTTGTTCAACACCAGCGGTCTTGGGTCGCTTGGAAGCTCCTTCGATTTCGGGAGTTAGCAACTCTTGGCTGGAACGCTTTGAGCCAGGCTGAGGCGACGGAGAATCGCGGTCGTGGGACAATTGTGGTGTGGCGGGCTTGCCGTTTTCCGCTCGAGCAGACGCGCCAGATCCAGTAGACGCCATATTGAGCCGACCAACGAGTGCTTCAGTGCCAAGGAGACTGGATGCACCTCGGCTGTGTGTAGGACCAGGGAAGAGTTGCGAATCCTGAACGTTGTCTTGTGTTGTCCCTCGATTGGCGTTTTGTTGAGAACCAGCGTGGATATTAGACACGTTTGCCGCGCTAGCGCCCTCTGGGCTGCCAGCACGAGAATCATTGTAGAGAGCATCGGAAGATAGGTCGTAGTTTCCCGTCCCGGGTCCCTGTACCTGCAATGCGCGATTACCCTCCAAACCAAGCGCACCAGAACTAGCAAGTGCAGACGTTCCGATCTCACCAAAAAGCCGATTCGGCTGCGGCTGACTTCCCACATTGTAGGCAGGGATAGGTGGTGGTGGACGTGTCAAGTCAAGCGGTGGACGTGTCATGTCAAGCGGTGATTGGTCGGCCCGATTCTCTTGCTGCTGATTGCGGGCTACCATCGAGGCTGTCTCTCCCCATACATTCCGTGTCATATCCGGAACCCAAGCTCGAGTACGCTTAGATGCACGAGAATCTTCCGTCGCATCCCCAACTGGTCCTTCTGTTCTACCGTCTTCCTCGTCGCCAATACTCAGCTGAGATGCAGCGTTCACAAAGCGCTCGGTTGGGTCACTGAGCACACAATCAGACGCATCTGCTGGGCCTTCAGTGACACAAACCCATGGATGATCCAACAGCTCCTCGTCGGGAGCACGCTCAGAGGCATCCGTGACAAGCATACGAGATAGAAAGTCGACGGCCAGGGGCGATACACCCACCATCCTCAAGCGTTCCCAGTTCACCGGCAAGTGCATTACATTCCACAGCATTTCCTCACCCTGAGGGTCGTGTCTAGCAGTGTAAGGCGGGTCTCCAGAGAGCAAGTGGTAAAGCACGGCACCAAGGCCCCATATGTCAACAGAATGCTTGTATGGGAATGTGTGATCGTATCTAACCTGTATTAGTACGGCGTGCCCTACAGGGAACCCAGTCTCTACTTACTTTGAATTTGAACGCACACGCTTAGATGGCAAAGAGGCTTTGACTCGCTGATATCCTGGGTAGACCTCGGGGGCACAATACATCATCGTGCCACAGAAAGTCTTGAGGAAAGTCTCTTTGTCGGTAACGATTTTCGAAAGTCCAAAATCGGATAGCTTAAAAACATAAGGGCAATCGCTTTCCATCAGTACGTTGTCGGGCTTCAAGTCGCGGTGGGTGATCCCACGCTGGTGTAGATAGACAATGGCCTGTAGTATCTGACGTGCGACGTGCATCGTCATATATTCCGGCATTGGAGTCCCAGCCCGGGTCCACGTTCCGAGATCTCCATAGCGGACGTATTCCATGACAATAAAAAGCCAATGCGTTGTCTCATGGTGATCAACATATTTCACGATATTGGGCTGGCAGGGTATTAGCCTTGCCACTCCTTTTTGGAGGATAAGAGCACCTACATGTCGCAAGCCTTTGATGACATTAAGCTCGTTGTAGATCTTGCTTGAAAGACTCTTTTCTCGCATATCTTTGGCAAATCGGCTCTTGTCCAACTGCTTGACAGCAAAAACTACACCATCTTTCTTAGAAGACAGCTTGTATACGCTTGCAAAGGCTCCCGAGCCAATGAAGCCAACAAGGTTGTACTTGGGAAGACCGTTCCAGTGCATGCCGTGAAGATTGCCTCCAGTCGCAGCAGCCAATAGAGCAGTGTGGGGGGAATTATCTGGCCAAACACCCTGCGGCAAGGCGTGCATGGGGATCTGCTTCTGTGTCAGCATAGGTGGAAGCGATAAGTGGGTAGGAGCTTTGAATCTCACTGGGGGAACCACAGGAGCATTGCCGTTTTTAATAGCTTCAGCAAGAAACCCATACTGTCGTTCTGCTTGCTCAACACATTTGATGTATGCTCGACAATTCTGTTCGTACTTTTCTAGGCCGGATTCACTCCTCAAGGGCATCTTGACGCTGAATCTGATGGACTGCCCTTTTCCCTGCCCGTGCTGCCTTCCCCGGAGAGGAATCTCAATGGTGCCACCGTTACAAAGGGTTCGTAGTGGTTCGCGATTGGCATCTGTGGGCTTGGCCTTGGGACCGTGTAAGACGACATCGTCAATGATTGTGCCATTAGTGGAAGTGTCCTCAATCATGAGACTTCCGTTGTTTTTCATGAAGATTCGAAAGTGACGATTGCTGATGATATCGGTATCATTATTGCTAAGCAACAAGTCGCACCTCGCAGGGTTGCGGCCAAATACAAAGCCCAGACCAAGATGGTGAACCTTTGAGGAAAATCGAAGGGCAATATCCATTGCAGGTCCATCCCGATTTGCCTGGTTAGGATCAGGCAGCTGGGCATTCAAGTCCTCGAAATCATCAGTATCGTCACCCGGTCGGGTGTCACCCCCAGTAGTTATGTCTTCGTTAGGAGCTTCGTATACGTGAGACATGCCACGATTTTGCAGAATATGTTGAGGTGCTGCATGAGCAGTCAGATCGACAGCCTCGTGGGCTGCCGGCGATGTAGGGAGGAGAATGCAGATGACGTCTGATTCGTCTTGCTCGCTAAGCATGCTGTTGAAGCCATCTTTACGAAAGACTGGCTGGGTAGCTGGTTGAGTGCCGGCTTCTTCCATGTCAACGAAATCTTTGTATTGAGCAGCTTTAATAGGTAGTTGACCGTTGCAATCGATTCCTTTTTCGTGTAGTGGCTAAGATTAAGGTCATTTTCAATTAGCGCTAATCACTGAACCGACACGTAAGGATTGCGAGAAAGGCTCGATGCATAAAACAGCATTGAGTGCGGCCGAGAAGGCTCAAGGTATATCAAAAGCAGGGTGGATGGCATAGGAGGATGGTGGTATAGACTTACGATACGATCCTTACGACGTTCTGTGAGCCGAGTGCCGCCGGGTATTATCTCAGTGTCTTTAGAAGACGGGCTGTTAGTGGCCTTATCGTAGACAATGTCACCAACCTCTTCTCGACGAAGACGGTCAAATCTGTTGACGCGAGATTCGATCTCCTCTTGGTTGTCAAGAATGCAGTTATGGGGATTTAAGGTCTCTTCTTCACCAAGGTCGTAGTCCCCGAAGTCAAATGCGTTAGCGTCGCCAAGGTGGAGATCCCCGTGATCAGGAGAAGGTAATTGCGACGAGAGCTCTGAGTAGTCTGGGTCACCAAAAGGCAAATCCTCGGGATAGACTACGTCAGGTTGGCTATCAGGGATCTCAGCTGGGAGATATGGATCAGGCTGGGAATCAGAGATCTCAGCTAGGAGATATGGATCAGGCTGGCTATCAGGGATCTCAGCTGGGAGATAAGGATCAGGCTGGCTATCTGGGACTTCAGCCGGAAGCTCTGAGCGTGTGCTCTGGTACTCTTCATGCGAGTCAGCGTTGTCATCTTCGTAAAGCGAGAACCGGGAGCGGTGATTTTTCCCTTCGGTGGGATTGTTACGAGCAACGAAAGACATGATTGCAAGATGGTTGAAAGAAGGTAGGGCTATTTTGTGCGTTGTGTTGGGGGATTTTCAGGCGAGTGCGAAGGCCGCAGGGTGAGGTAGAGCGGCTGTACTTCTGCGAGTTGCCGAGGGCAACGACGTGTAGAGTGCTTGAAGCAAAACGGTCGAAGGCCTTTACAGCCACGTTGAAAGCAAATGAGATTGATGGGAGAGATTTGGGGATGGGTGGTAGGTCGGAAGGTTGAGGGAGGAGGAAAAATAAATGAGATTCATGGGCATACATAGCAACCGCCCCGGTCACCCAAACCGGTCTAATCTCGGGCGACGGCAACCAATAGCTCTCAACACAACTCTTTTGGACGATCTTCCACAGTCATCAACCATCGTCACCCCACAACCTTCGGCTGTATGTCTCCTGTCCAACTGCTCTATCCCCTTGTCCTCTTGCCGTGTTGTCCGAGTCGTGAAGCTAAATAGCATGCAGCTCCAGTAGTAGCATTTCAATAATGCCTTTCAACAAATGGCTTAAAAGCGGACAATCCAAATCTCAAGAAGCGCAAGGAGACGAACGCGATGTGATACCTAGCCGTCGAAGCCAAAGAGCAGCTACCAACAGAAGCCGCCCAGAACGCTCAGGCGATGGCGTTGGCCTTCGCAGAACCTCCTCGAAGACACAAACTAGAGACGAGAAGCCCACGTAAGAAACAAGACCAGTCCAGCAATGAAGAATAGACTAACAAGAGAAACGACTGGCAGCGCAAAAAAGGACCAAGGCAACAAGCAGCCAAAGCAGACCGAGAAGGATGTTACCACTAACAGCAAGAAGATCTCGAAGATCAAGCAAACACTTGGGCGGTTGATGGGAAGGATGAGGAAAGAAAAGAGGATGAGACAGACAGGTATGTACCATAGAAAGAGAAATTTGAGAACTTGCAGTCGTTTTTTGGTATGGACGGGAGATCGACAAGTCTAACGGCATACGTTCTAGACCCACCAGTGGCCCTGAAGCCAGCCAGAGGACGAATGTTATTGGATTGATGATATCCTCCAAAGGTTTGTCGAGAAAGCAGAGCATACTTGGTTACAATGGTCTTTCAGGAAGCAGCTTTGTCTATGTGGTTTGTGCCCACTGGTCACAAAATCCTGCGTCTGAACATTTTAAGACTTTCCCATCTCTCAGCAAACATTGAGAAAAGCTGATACATGTGTCCTGCTTGAACGGATTTGCTCCATGGAAGACGGCAGAATCCTGGTGTGCAAACAGCATCCAGATACCCATTTGTTGAAGCCTCCTGAGTAGATGCTACGAGCTGGCACCCGTGGACCGCCAGAGAGGCAGCATTGAAAGCATCAAAAACGTGATAGGAAGCTACGCAGAGCGGTAATACACTCTGAGTGATGATTTGAGTGGAGGAAGGACTATTCCTATGCTTAAATATGCAGAGTCATTTGCTAGGACCAAGAACAGTGGGCTATGAAGGTACATTTGGCTTTCAACTCTTACCATCTCGTTGCCATTGGTTCAAGTAGATGGTGCTTCGAGTCAGCCGATGAAGTCTGTCTATGTCCTGTCTATCTGAATCCTTTCATCCTAGTGATAGCTGGTGGTTTCTTGATATTTCCAGCCCAAAGTCCGACCCAACAACAGATTTCCTTATTCTATAAACCCTTGTTTTCCAAAAGGAAGAGAGAGGCATAGTAGCCCACTAGCAAAGCTGAAAATCTTCGTTTGTCGATGCTTCCTAAGCCATTCTCCCCCCTAAACCCATTGTTGTCCCCTCCATGTTCCAGTACGACAGGGAGAGATTCCCTGAGACTGGGCTGCCGGAGATCAATGCCACATTTTCTTCTTACTGGTGGATGTTTACACCATGGCAATGTAGCGATTTCTGAAGCTTGAGCTACGAGTCTGAGAAGTGTGTGTGTGTGGAACCTATGTCGAGTTTGCTGGATATACTAGCTTTGTCCGTTTTACCTGCAGTTCCAGTGAAATGTATGGAAGGGCAACCTAGCTATGGCTTGGTGAGTATTACAAGGATGGGAAGAGGGACGAAATTTGAGTAGAGTTCGCCTGAAAAAATTTGTTCCACAGTGTATGGAGAATGAGAAGAGAGGAGCAGTATGAACTCCAGGCTACGATGCAGCAGCACCAGCCTTGTGAAAGGCCAAGGTCTCCAATCAAAGGCAAGATCAGAAGAGAATGAGGTATCCGATGACTGCAACCGCCGGCAACAATGTGACTAAAGCAAACCACTACTGAGTCGCCAACACAGTATATGGGAACTTGCACAGCGATGCCATCATGGAGGAAATCTATTTCTGTTTGGGCGGTAAACGCTCTCAAGTTCGTATCGTTCAGACTTCTTCCTTTTTGGACGACCTCAACTGCAGCTCTTCCGGCCTCAAACATGCTTCCCACACAAGTTTGTGGTGCCCCTGCTAGACCGCCATCAGTCTCCCACTTACCCTCGCTTCGCTCTCGCCCCTTCAGCACTCCACTCATCCCACTTCAAAGCCCGAAAATGAGAAGGAAGGCCGCCAGCCCTGTTTCGCTAACAAAAAAGTCAGTCATCAGCACCCGCGACTCGGGAGGAACAATTCCACCTACGAATATACCCTTCGAGTTCCGCAGCGCTTCCTCCTCAACCGCCGCCCTACTATCGCGTTGGGAGGCCACGAAGCCGACCTGCTGTGATCCCTGAGTCCTTCAGCCATCGATCCATCCTACCTTACAGCTCGAGCATGCCCACCTTCTCCTTCTCAACCTTGACCTCTCCAAGCCCATACGCAGACTCAGAGGGACTGTACTCCTGCTTCACCTCCACAGCCTCAGCATTTTGCACATCCTGAACCACCAACTCCCCAGCGGGACCAGGCCGCAACGCGTACGAGACTCGCATGTTCCCATTGCCGAAGGAATAAAGGAATTCGGCGAGCTGGATATGCGAAAGGCCGAAGACGAGATCGTAGTCTGGACGGATGGTGCGGTCCTCCGGCACGATGGTGAGAGAGGGCGGTGTGGTGTTGACCGTTTTCACCCTGCCGAAGTAGCGTTGTTCGGTCGCCATGCTGGGCTCAACCGTACTCGTATAGGAGTCATGGGGAAGGAAAGTTGCCGGGGGTAGAAATCTGGTCATGCCGGGCTCAATTCCATCCATTTCGTGTTGGCGTGCGAGGGAAGCTGCTGTGCAAACCGCGTGATCAGGAAGATGGCACAAACCCGTACGGTCAACATTCCCGCTTTTGCACAAGGAGATCCGACGTTGGATGCGAGGTTACGTCGCCAGATGACGAGATTATGTTGTGTAACCATAAGCAGCGGGGTCGGAAACCTCACCGTTTCCGAGTGGTCAGTTTGTAAGATTTAGGTAAGGGGGATGTTTTGCTAGTATGATGGTGTGTGCATGGTACATGTGAGTGATGAGCATGGGCTGCGTCCCTCAATACAATCCAATTGGCGAGCGGTAGCCAAAGATTACTTACCACAGAACATGCTCTCACACAGGCTTCACATGCCCTTCCATCTCTCAATCCTTTGCGATGACACCACCTTCCTCCAACAATCCAGCTCCATACCCACACCCCTAAACACCCCACCCCACTCCACTCATCCTCAACACCCACAAACAGTCCTTAAAGCGCACCTTACCACCGACTCTCCCAAACAAGACGCCCCCCTTCAGCCTCCCAGTAGTCTCAACGCCAGAAAACGCAACCACGTCCAACAAAAAAACCACAAATGGCCTTTCTTTCCGAGGAATCAACTTCTCAACGAGCGGTGACGATAGTTAAGGTACCAGACTCATCTACTACTTCATTGTCTCTCAGAACCTTGAGTAGAGCCAATTTGAGGGGACGCAATCCCAATCCGCACCCGTCTGAAATGGGATGAGAATTAGTGCGGCTCTATCGGTTTGGTTGTATGGGTATGTTGCCGGAATACTACGACTTTTCAACGCAAGATGAGCGTGATCACGGCTTGATTCGTTGCACCAGTCGGGCAAGTTACCACTATTCTCCGGCTTCCAGCGGCAAAAATAGCAGCCACATATGTACCCCATGCTGTTCTATCAAGCGTTCTAGCCAAGCTGCAAATGCCAGCTGTGAAGGGAACAAGACCGATGAGGGTCGAACGTCAGGGGCACTGGAAACCCTTGTACGACGCAATGTGAGGGGAAATGAGTCGGGCGAGATGGATTTGAGATTGGGATGTCTAGTCCGTACAAAGTCCGTTTGCTACTCTTCAGCTCGTTGCGTCACCACGCAAGGACGCGTCGCAGCCAGACCAACAGACGCCTACAGAGGCTCTGGCCTCGATCATTTTTCCCCAGGAAACATGCCTTTACACCACTCAGGGTCTGGCGCACCCCCAATGGTCTCAAACCATGTATGCACGACTTCCTTCCTGCTATGACTGAGGCAAAATTGAACCTTCATGCCTTCGCCCCTGCTTCCATTGACCCATGTCTCCTTTGATAGAGGAAATGGCTTCGACTTGGCCCATGCCTCCACTGGTTCTGGAAATACCTCTGACTTGATCCAGATCTTCTGCTGATGACGAAACTCATCAGGTTCTCCGGAATCAGCTCTGACAACGACAAATCCCGTGTGACGTTTCGGGATTTTGTTACTAGTGACATGCCCACACCCACAACTTTCAGTCTCACGCTTCTTGAGGGCTTCGACATTGGCGATTGACGGCGCAGACATGATGGCAAGCGCGAGAGGAAGAGAAGTTCGGGCTTGAAGGTGGCGATTTGTGAAGGGTTTTTCTGCAAGGCTATAAGTACTCGAAGGTTGCAGATGACAAGCTGTGGAAAATCTGAAGGATTCTTACCTGTGAGGTTACGCTCTGAAAGCTGCGTTGACTAATCTGAAGAAGAGAAGAGCAATAGAAGGAATAGACTGCATTCTTGGAACAAAGCCACAGGGCTCAAGGTGACCGTAGCTGCCCATCTTCTGCTTGCAAGGGTCCAAAGGACAGTGAAACGCTTCAACAAAACTAAGGCTGAGTTCTGGGAATAGACCCCCAGGCGTCTTCAAATGCCGGCAAAATGCCCAATGGTCGGCCGCGTAGCACTTATACTTCGCCCGTTGTGTCAAGTTGTGGAGGTTAAGTTCCCAGGAAAACGTTCCAGGGGGCTTGAAACGCCGGAAGAGTGTCCGATTGGTAGGGCGTGTAGCCGATACTCCCCGACAGGGTCACGTTAAAAAGCGGAAAAGACTGCACAAAGATTGCGGGATGCAGCCTAGGCTCTCTGTCGAATGAGAAGTCTGTTAAGCCAACCATCAAGAATTTCGGCCGCGGCTCGAGATTTTGGACTCATATTGAATGACACGAAGTCACAAGGATGAGTCAGAGACCGCCATAGAGCTGCGGGATAGGGCCTCAATCTCTCGCTCGAGCCACGTTGGGAACCGGGCAAGCCTGCCAGCAAAGGATAGCACACAGCCCTTGTTTCTTGCGCAAGTCACATTCAAGAACTGGACAGACTTCCGGAAATTTGCGGCATGTGACTCATGAGTTTCGGCCAATGTGGAGTTGGGTGCCCCTCCTTTCCCATCATCCTTTTCCCCTCCCACTCCTGGTCCTGCCTTTCTCCTTCACAGGCAACTTATCCCTCCACGGATCGTAAGGCGAAGCTATGATATGCTCCGGCGCTCTCTGCTTGGTTTTCAAGTCGGCGTCCCTCAGTGGCTGTCCTGCCACTGGTCTCGACCGTTGCTCCTCGTGTAACTTGTCGAGTGATTTGCCCACGATGTGGTATTTTGCCCAGTTGATCGGCGGCATACGTACTACGTTCTGCTCTGACGGAATCTCACCGAACGCTTTACTGGTGTCTGCCGTAGACTGGTATTCTTCATCTCCGGAGTCATCCATGTCCCCACCATCTTCTACGTCGTCTGCCGGGCCCCCTTCCCGCTCCCATTTACGTCCAGAGTCCACAACGTTCAAGCCATCCTGCACCTCCCCCACAGGTCCTAGAATATCCCGCATCCCTCGTGCCCTGATCTTCCCACTCGCAATATCCCTAGCGAAAGCTTCTGGGTTGGCTACAGCGGCTTCCTTCTGCTTTTCCAGCGTCTGCATATCTCGCAAAGCTTGCTGGCGCTGTAACTGTAGAATAGACATAGCTGCGCGTAGGGCAATAGCGTCAGAGTTGGTAGACTCGCTTATAGGAACAGGCTGAGGCGGTTCTGGCATCTGAGCGGTGGGAGGCGGGCGTGTGGAAGGTAAGGGGGCGTAGGAATTTGAGGCCTGCGGAGGCGGGACATATGAGAGTCGTGGGTCATGCGGAGGCGCGTAGGGATACTGTTTGTGATTCTTGTTGTAGCTGTTATTATTCGCAGCAGCAGCTTCCGTATAGGTAGCTGGCAGGGAGTTGGACATGGTGGGCGTTATGGGGGAGTAGGGTGGTGCTGCTGGAGACGGTGGACGTGAACCTGGTTGCTGATCATTGTGTAGAGGATCTGGAGAGCTGGGAGGAATGCTCAGAGTGGGCATCATGAGACGCTGAATTTCCTGGTATGAGGTGAGGTTGAAAGTGGAGGAGCCGTTGGGACGGAAGGGGAAGGTCTGGCGAGGAATGGATTTAGTGCGGGAGTCGAGTCACAATTTTGCTTGGGCTGATGGGCGGAGAAGGCAATTGCGAATCACCCTGCAGAAATGGCACCATGGCAGTAGAATTACTGATTTTGTTGACTAAGAGCAGGAGCCAAGTCCTTTTTATATACGGTCCCTCGAACGTGCTCCCTTCATGACCTGTACATCTCCAGGGTATCTAGCAAACAGCAAACAACAAACGCTTACATACACTGCGACCACGCTCAAAATCAGTCCCAAAATAGTAACACTGTAATCATCTCGGATGCACCGCTCAGGATGGCAATAGAAAGGAAGTAGCACGGTACGAAGCTTCGTTAAGATCAATGGAGTACTCCGATGTCTGGCCAAGCAGCATAATAAACGGCGTTACTTTTTGAACAAAGCCATCCGACTCTTCCTCCTCAAAGACAGTCCACCCTCAGGTGTGGGTGTTATGATCCTCTCCGCCTCCGCATTGACATCATCGGTTGCGTGTTCAGAAGATCGCCATGGCGGTGCAAATTGATTCTTCAAGTTCATTCCCAACCCCAGTCTCTCCCGCGTAGAGTTGTGTCTGACAGGCATATTTGCAGATGAGCCTGTATTCGGGAAATAGGAAGCGAGTGCTGGACGTGGGGATGGAGTGCTCTGAGTAGGTGCTTCCCTGCGAAGTATAGAGCTGGAATGGAACTCTGCTCCTGACGTGTTTGGGCGTTGATCGCTAGGCAAGAGAGGAGTGGGTCTGGGTTTCCGTTTCGCTGCAGCTGGAGGACCGAGGATGTTGGCCCCAGCTGACTTCACAGTAACTTCTTCGGCAGACAACGGTAGGTCCAGTAGAGCGGTCTCGGCGTTCTCTTGAGGACTCGACCCTGATTTCGGTGAGGCGAGGCTCATGAATGGTAATGGTACATCCGGTGTGGCAGGCGTTGAGTCGTAAGGTGTGAGCATTGGCGAGTATGAGAGAGCAGGTGGATTTGGTGAGCCAAAGCGACTCGGCGGAGACAGCTCCGTGAGCGGCAACGGAGTCACAGGCGGGCGAGGAGGGTCGTGTGGGGTGAAGACCGAACTCTGTTGTAGCGGAGGGGCACTCCAGGATGATGTAGACCGAGATGTCGTAGGCCTATGCTCGGCAGCAAAATCTATGACGCAGCTTGCACTGTGGTTGCTATTGGACTCCCAGCCGTAGAGTTCAGCCAAATTATTGCTGCTGCCGCTCTGCATTGATAGTCCACTCATAGTACCACGGCTGAGACGTTTTCTCGACGAATCTGCCGACGATGTAGGCCTATGTTCGGATCCTCCTGACCTTGAAGTGCCGAGCTGCCGGCTCCATTCTGACGTTGACTGCCTCGTCGCGTCGTGCTGCTTCTCCTTCTCCTTCAATGTTTGCGGAACACCGTCCCATTTCGAGTTGACTTTGGGGACCGTGGCCGGCAGCTTGGTCAATGACACGCCTGGCATCCCGACCGCAGTGACTCGGCCACCGCCCTGCTTCATCAACTGCCGCTGATAATCATGTAAAGCCTGTGACGAGGGTTCCTTGACGCTGAACAGACCTGAAAAGAATTTTGACCGTTTCTTTGGAGGGTTGGGCGAAGTCTTGGAAGATCTTGACGACGAAGCAAACGAGGACTGTCTCGGGCTGGAAGGGAGAGACATGTCAGAGGGCGGAGACCGTGGCGAAGGGCAGCAACTGGAGTTGAGCGGCGAAGAGGGAGTGGTGGACGCTGTGGACCGTGATAATCCGGTGGATGCAGAGCCGACAGACTCGGTATCGCATGATTTAGTCCGATATGATAATTTGGGTAGTCTATTAGGCTGCGTGGGGATCAAAGATGCCATTATGAGCGCCCCCACGTGGGAGGGTCCGCCCACTGTGGATCAAAGCCACTGTGGAGAGTGGGTGTCGGAAGAATTGGGCGAAATGGGGGCACCGTAGGCAAAAGTGATTTTCTTTCCGGCCAGAGGCCGCGTGTAAAATCCTCGATTGGCCCGCGAGGATCAGCGGGAATAGGGCTCTTATAGTAGTACTTGTTACAGAAAGGACGGATGGGAAGCAAAGAGCTGTGGTTGGAAAGGCACAATTGCGTTGTTTCACTGAGAAAAATGAAAGAGCTTTCGTTGGAGAGGCACGGTTGCGTTGTTTCACTTTGACTGAGGAAGAAGAAAGAGGGAGAGATTGGGGGTGAGGAATAGAAGAGGAGTTGTTGAGCCAAAGACGGAGCCGTGGTGATGAGGAGACAGACTAATTACTTGATGAAGCGAAAGAAGGGGTGTCGCCGACCATGTCCCCACCATTAGATTCACCATGCATAAGGTAATGTTGATTGTCTAGGCTCTGGCCTTGGCCAAAGAAAGCAAAGCGTCGCACTCGTGAGGCTGGAGGCATCAATAGGGGAGTGTGGGGCGTTTGGGCGCTGCGGACGTTGCTGAAGGGCTGAAAATGCCAAATTTAGCGGCTACAGTACGGAAGTTACACCGAATGACCGGTGCAACAGCTTCTGGGTTGGAATTAAATGGGATTAACCGGGATTGGATCATTGGATAGAAAGGCCGCGGCATGCAAGTTGAGAAAGCAAAGTGCAGATTTTTGTGAATTGGTAACGGCATTTCCATATGGAATCCTGGGAAGAAAATAAATTCCCCACTTTCACACATTGCATGATCGGCAGATCTCATTTTAGCTTAAGATTGTATATCGATGCTACTGTTTGGAAATGTTTGTTCAGTCGGTGCTTTTGTTGGATTTGCACAGGGATCAAGGCCCGTCGGGATAATCTGCCAAGTGCCAAGACAGGCCGAGTCGGCGTCCAGCTGGCGTAAGACGGTAAGAGTGATAGAGTAGACCATGTGTTCTAGACCTCGAACATGGCGCCACTGATGACATTTGGATCCGTTGGAATTGTCAATATTGATAGTCAATAGTAATTGTCTTCCCATACATGATCTATCTGACAGGATGATTCTGCCAAGTTAGTCCTTCCTCTCTCCTTCAACTTTAGCTTAGGTTGTGCATCATTCCGCGTGCATTGCATTTGCATGGACGTTTGGCTGCAGCAGCGTACACATCAGCATATCCACTCCACCTTTGTCGAGCAACTGCAGGCGTATGCATACGGAAGATCAACAGGATCGACAACGTCAATTCTGCATGAACCAGATGAAAAAACCAAGCGATTGGCTGAGCCTAATTGTAATAAATGCCAAATGCCAAATGCTAAATAATGATCTGTAGGCGCGCTTATTATTGCTTCCAAGTCTGATTGGATTGCCGAATGCCGGAGGAGGTGACCGAGGCTGCAGGCACCGCTGAGAGTGGTTGTCCTTGCATAAATATAGGCGAGCACTACGCGTATACCCCCTATCTGATAGGCGTATACCCCCATGTTTGTTAGGCGTATACCCCCCCAGATCCAGTTAACTGATATCAAGACGCTAATTCGATCGAGTAAGCTTCGCGCGGAGATAATCGCGGGGATGTTTTATAATAATAATGTAGTAATAAAGCAAATCTTCTCGAGCCTCTTTTTGTAAAATGAAATAAAGATATCAGACGATTTCAAATCGTCGAATAGCGAGGTTTTTCAATCATTTTTTTATGATTGCATTTGATTGATTAACGAGTTTCTTTAATTATTATTAAAAATACGTTTATTGTATTCAAATGTGCATTATTTGCCAGATAGCCTTTTACAATTAAAAAGAATTAAACATAATCTCATTGTCTTTTATATATGTTGATATCGTAATATTTCGTTGTCGCTCTTCTCGTGTAATCGTAAATTCTTTATCTCGTTGTCGTGATGATTATTATATAATTCATATACTCATTTTTCGTGTAACATCTTATATAACATTTTTTTCTTTTATAATAATAACGTTTATAATTTTAAAGAACTTATTAACAATAATTATATCTTTTTGATTAATTATCTAATCGATTATAATAATTATTTTCTAATATCGTTATTATTACAATATATGTTCAAATTAAATAACTCGCTATTATGATTTTATTCTTTTTATCTTTTTATTTATTATGCGGGGCTCGATCGAGTTTAACGTATTTTGACACTTATTTATATATATATACGAATTTCTTATTTTACATAAATCCTCATAAATAAAATTTTATTTATATCGAATTCATATACATTATTCTGATTCTACGTTCGTTTTTTAATATAATTTTATCTATCTTTCTTGATAGCGATAACGTTCAATTGTTGAAAAGTCTTTTTTAACGTTTTAAGTAAGAACACAAACAAATAAAACATCAAATAAGATATAAATAAAACATTAAATAAAACATTAAGCAAGACATCAAGTAAACAAGATATCAAAATATCAAATAAAAGACATTATAATCAAATTTATAAACGGCTATATTAAATAAGAGAATTATTACATCGATTTCGATGCGAAGAAGAAACTTTATGCGAAACTTTATGCGAAACAAAAACACATTAAACAACACATTTATTTTCAAAAAAATCATATAATTATTGCTCAGAAAAATTAAGAGATAAAATCGACAATTCAATAATTACATAATTAGATTCAATAATTTTAAATTTAATTGCAATAAAAGGTTAACACATTTTATCGTCTTCGATAACTACGAGATTAATATCGTTTCACGATGAAAAAATTGTTCGATTAAATGACTCGATTACAGTTAAAAGAAAAAAAAGAAATGTATAATTTCGATAATGAGCATAAGAAGTTTATAGAAAAGAAAATAAAATCTTTATTTCGATATATCAAGAAAGATCTGTTAAGATAAAAATTTACGTCTATTTCTTTAACGCTTAACACAAATATAAATTTAACAAAATAAAGATTTGCGTTTATCTCTTTAGCATTTAACACGATATTAGATCAAAATTTAATAAAATAAGAATTTGCGTTTGTTTTTTCATTATTTTATATAAAATCAAGTTTAAAAAACCTAATAGATTCGAGATTTGCGTTTATTTTTCAAGAAATCAATAAAAACTATATTGACGTGAATGAGTTTTATGAAAATGTCTTTAAATAAAAGATTTGATAATTATATTTATATGTCAAATTTAAAGCAAACGTAATGCTATTTTTTATTAAATAAAGTTATATCGATTATATACGAGATCACTATAAATTAATTGCATTTGACATCATTAAAACACGATATTTAAATAAAAATAACACGAATTTCTACGTTATCGCTCAAAAAATGTTTAAAGATCTTAATAATATATACGTCGAATTTAATTTATACGAGATCGTAAATGCGACACTTTATGATCTCAATTTCAATATAAAAAAGAAAATTTTTAACGAATTTTTAATCAAATATATAACGATCATTGCATTTTTATAATTATTCGAACAATAAAAAATTTCACATATAACACGTATTATCACACGTCGTCTTCGATGATATATTATAAATCAAAAGTCTAAGGTCTTCAAGGATTATATCAAACAATTTCATTAATGCGACATCAATTTACGTCTTATAAATCGATAATATCAACACGAACACGATAAAAGTCACGCAAATCATCGTCAAAATGATGAATACAATACGGACTCATCATATACAAGCAAGACATCAAATAAAAATGAATCAAAAGGTTACTATGAAACGAATAAACATTCAAAAGAAACCCTCGAATTACTACGTCAGCAAGACAAATGCTTTCGTTATCAAAAGATCGGCCACATGATTATGAATGAGAATACATCATGCAAAGGCAAAAAGAACAATTGGAAGAAGAAGGCTGTTGAGAAGGACTGACATCGAGGCCTGCTCCAGGCCTCCACCAGGCCTACTATCTCTACCATCTCCAGGCAGATGCCTGCATCAGGCCTACTATCCCTACCATCTCCAGACAGATCCACAGCGCAAACCTACATTCGATTAGCGCATTCCAATCAGCACTCGATCCGGCAAAACATCGGACTTTGCGTTTTTGAACGATTCAGACTCATTCGGATTTTCAAAGCATACAGGCTTTGAAGCGCATGGAGGAACATCAAGTGGTATCACCACTCAACACCCTTACATCGGGATCGTTCTCTACCTATTTCCACTTGTTGGCACACCTGTTGGCTACGTCCGGAGCCATTTTTCATGAGATTCGACCCTGAGTTGCGGTCGGTGGAGGCCTCGAGGATTTGACATCTCATATCAGAAAGTTCATGATTTTTTCGATTCTTCTATTGCCAGCATCCTTCTTTCGATTCTACAGGAGAGGAAGGCGGAGGTATAAGGCTATCGCTTGGTCTACATCTCCATCTTCTCAACTACATTAGCCATGCGGACATGGCGATTTGAAGGAGGGGGTAGTGTCATGGTTTCACCCTTCCTATCTTCCCACCTACCATGCGGGGCCCGATCGGGCCTAGCGTGTCTTGGCACTTGCCTGCATACACATGCGGGTTTCCCATCCTACATAGATCCTCATAGATAGAATTCTATTCATATCGGATCCACATACATCATTCTGATTCTACGTCCGTTCCCTGACACTCGCGTTGAATAAATTCCTCAAAAGTTTATTGAGGAGTACGTTTTTTCTTATTTTTCGTTTCTAAAAATCGATTTAAAGGCTTGATTATAACGGGTTCGTTGACACATAAAAGCTTATTAATAATTGTGTTATTATTTTACGCGTTAACATAAAGGTGCGTGTTATCGTCTTTATCAAATCGTCAATAAAAATGAATATTTTCAAATTTCAATATCTCAATTATCTCTTGCATTCGTTGTTTTATAATATACGCATACGATAATTTTATGATAATGATAAAGTGTTTAATACACGATCGCATATTATAATTAATAATTTTTATATAATGCGATAACATTTATGTGAGAACAAATAACGAGACTTTGATATAAAGGTTTTGAAAAATAAACTTTTTAAGATGTTTAAAAAGACGCATTTTGACCTCATTATGCTTGATTTTATATAATTAACGTTCGTTTATAAACATTTTATCGATGATTTTATACACGATTTTTAAGTCATTAATAAATAACTCACTTAATTTCTTTTTCAAATTTTCATTATTTGACTCTTCTTATAAAATCACGCGATTATTAAAATATAAGTTTTAATTGATTTAAAAGGTCACGAATTTCTTTTTTCGAATAATCAAGTGATCGACGATATAGTTAATAGCAAACGAAAATTCATTTGCATAATTTTTAAATAAAACATTTTATTCGTGATCAAATTTTTTTTTTGTTTTTGCGTGTATAATACGATTAAAATCCTTTTTGAAAGTGTTAAATTTTTTTTAATCATTAAAGTATTTGTTGCAATTCGTAATAATGTTATTTTTTATATATTAAATACAAAGCATATGCGTTACGTTTGAGAAGACAATTATATATGCATTAATTAAAACTCTTTGAACGTTTATTAATAGCATTTTTAAATAAAGAATGTCGAGTTTATTATATAACGCTTTGAATTGTTTTATAACTTATACATAATTCGAAATATATTTCGATTTTATGAAAACAAAGTTTATATAAAAAGAAATATTGAGAGTTATGACTTCGATGATTATAAAGAGAGAAAGTTTATATTTGTTTATCTTATACATCGCGTTTAATATTATCATAATTTCATCTTTTTTATTTTTTTATCTATTTTTTTATCTATTATGCGAGGCTCGATCGAGTTTAACGCGGCTTGATATTGCTTATATACTCATATATGCTACTCATTTTATATAAATCTTTATAAATAGAATTTTATTTATATCGAACACATATACATTATTCTGATTCTACGTTCGTTTTTTAATATAATTTTATCTATTCTTTTTGATTGCGACGACGTTTAATCGTTAAAAAGTCTTTTAAACGTCTTAAATAAGAAAACAAGTAAGACTTCAAGTAAAGAAAACAAGTAAGATCTTAAGCAAGACATCAAGCAAAAACATTAAATAAGACATTATAATTAAATTTATAAACGATCGTATTATCAAATAAAAGAATTATTACATCGATTTCGATGCGAAAAAGAAACAAAATGCGAAACTTTATGCGAAACAAAAACACATTAAATAACATATTTATTGTTCAAGAAAATCGAGAAATGAAATCGATAATTCAATAATTACACAATTAAATTCAATAATTTCAGATTTAATTATAATAAGAGATTAACATATTTTATTATTTTCGATAATTACGAGATCAATATCGTTTCACAATCAAAAACTAAGCCAAAAAATTAATTAATCAAATAACTCGATTGCAGCCTAAAGAAGAAAAAGAAATATATGATTTCGATAATGAGAGCAAGGAGTCAATGGGGAAGAAAATAAAGTCTCTGTTACGACACATTAAAAAAGACATCAAGAAAGGTCTGAGAGGCCTGACAAGACAGAGATTTGCGCCTATCTCTTCAACGTTCAACACTAATAGCGCAGGACAGAGATTTACGCCTCTCTCTTCAACATTTGATACGAAATCAGACTTAAAAGACTTAATAAAACAAGAATTTGCGTCTATCTCTTCAGCATTCAATACGACATTAAATCAAAATCTAACAGAATAAGAATTTAAATCTATCTCTTTATCATTTTACACGAAAACAAATCTGAAAAATTTAACAAATTCGGAATTTGCGTTTATTTCTCAAAAAATCAACAAATATTATATTAACGTAAATGAATTTTATAAAAATGTCATTAAATGAGAGGTTTAATAATTACATTTACAAATCAAATTTAAAATAAATGTGATGTTTTTTTTTATAAAGCAATCTCGTATTAATTATATACGAAATTATTATAAATTAATTGCATTTGACATTATCAAAATACGATGTTTAAATAAAAATAACATGAATTTTTACGTTATCGCTTAAAAAATGCTCGAAGATCTTAATAATATATATAACGAATTTGATTCGTATAAAAAATTCGATACGAGACTTTATAATTCGAATTTCAACATAAAAAAGAAAACTTTCGACGAATTTTTAATTAAATACACGACAATCATTACATCTTTACAATTATTCGAATAGCAAAAGATTTCACATTTGACACGTATTATTACACGTCGTTTTCGATAATACATCATGAGTCAGAAGCTTAAGACCTTCAAGAATTATGTCAAACAACTTCGACAATGCGATATTAACTTACGCTTTATAAATCGACAATACGAACACGATGAGAGTCACGCAGGTCATCGTTAGAAATATAATGATTACAATACGAATTCATCACATTTAAACAAGACATCAAATAAGAATGAATCAAGAAGAGGATACCATGAAACGAATATACATTCAAAAGAATTTCTCGAACAGTTACGTCAGCAAGGCAAATGCTTTCGCTGTCAAAAGATCGATCATATAATTATAAATAAGAATACATCATGCAGAGACAAAAAGAACAATTGAAAGGAAAAAGCTGTTGAGAAGAATTGACATCGAGGCCTGCTCCAGACCTCCATCAGGCCTACTATCTCTATCATCTCCAGGCAGATTCACAGCGCAAACCTACATTCGATTAGCGCATTTCAATCAGCACTCGATCCGACAAAACATCGAACTTTGCGTTTTTGAACGATTCAGCAAAGAATGCGCATGGACTCAAATTTCTACTTTAATAGGAACATCAAGTGGTATCACCACTCAACACCCTTACTTTAGGATCATTCTCTACCTGGTTCCCATTGTTCACATACCTGTTGGCTACGTCCGGAGCCAATTTTCATGAGATTCGACCCTAAGTTGCGGTCGGTGGAGGCCTCGAGGATTTGGCATCCCATACACCAAAAAGTTTTCATGATTCTTTCGATTCTTCCATTGCACCCCATTCTACAGGAGAGGATTGCGGAGGTACAAGGTTATTCTTTAGTCTACGTCTCCATCTTCTCAGCTACATTAGTCATGCGGACATGGCGATTTGAAGGAGGGGGTAATGTCATGGTTTCACCCTTCCTATCTTCCCACCTACCTTCCTACTTACCATGCGGGGCCCGATCGGGCCTAGCGCGGCTTGGCATTGCCTGCATATTCAAGCATGCTGCCCATCCTACATAGATCTTCATAGATAGAATTCTATTCATATCGGACACACATACATCATTCTGATCCTACGTCCGTTCCCTGACAAATATTAACATCTCGTGATTAAGCTTTAAAATCTTTTAAAACGATTTTCGATAGAAGAATAAGAATTTCATCTTTTATGTGATTGAATCTTTAATTATACGCATAAATTAAACCTTTCGATTATGTAATTATTGTATTAAGACTTATATCGCAATTATTGATTTAAGCGCTTCGTTTTTGATTTTCTCTTTGACATTATAAACGTTTTATAATTTAATTATTAAATCTTTTTCGTCGATGTTAAGGCGTAAAAAGAATATGATTTACTTTAAATGAATTTCGAAATGTGTTTAATTGATAATGATATTTTGAATTTTTTGAATTATAACGATTTTTCGTATTGTCAAATGAAATTTAAATAAAATATAATCGTGATTATGTGTAAAATTCATTATTATAAAACTTTAATTTGTTTAAATTTCGTTTATTTTAATACGCTGAGTAATAATATTAAAAGAATAATTAATTAATCGATTAAAAGTGATTCGTTTATTTATATTTATATTTATATTTTTATTTTTTTCATCGCGATCGCAGCGAATTCACGCTTTTTTGACAATTTCATTTTTTTTGAAACGTTTTATAAGACTTTTGACGATAGCATAGTCTTGAAAATTTATATGTTGTTGTATACGTAAAATGAAAACATTAAGGTTGACGTTCGTTTAATCGTTAGAAGATGAATTCAAGGTCATTATCGTTGATTTAATGTATAAAAAGGGGATGTAAATAATGAGTGTTCTATGAAGCGCGAGATCTTGAAGATTTTCGACCTTATTTCGGTTACGTGCGGGGATTATATCCGATCGGGTTAGCGCCTTGGTATCAGCTAACTGGATCTGGGGGGGTATACGCTTAACAAACATGGGGTAATACGCTTATCAGACAGGGGGTATACGCGTAGTGCCAGCCTAAATATAATACTTCAATGCATACGTAGATTAATAAAGTAAAGTTGGGCGTATTGTATCTGCCTTGTAATACTATCTTAGGGCTGATGTAATCCTATGACTACTCGTACTGTCGTACAAGTACAATCAAAATCTATTTGTCCGAACATCTCCTTTGACCACTGCCCATGTGTCGCTCCTTTACAGTATACCAATCACCAAATGAGGTCATCGCACCCGCTAGCTGCCAGGCCAGAGAAAAAAGGCATCGATACACTACTTTATTTGATAAGGATTTGCAAGTAAGTAGAGTACTTGTACCGCGTCATAATCACTTCTGCCACACCGCATACCCTCCACCATTACACCAATACAGTATACATATTCGTCGTGAAGCTAATCAAATACTCTTGGAGTGAGCTGTCCTATCCTCGGCTGTGGCCACCTTGGTCACCCAGCAGGAAAGATATTTATCCTCCTCATGGCTTCCAGTCCACAGCCGAAGAGATGTAGTTGGTCACATATGTATCGGCAAGACGGATATTCGCTATGAAATCGCCTACCATGCCTGTGTCGCTTCGCTTCCATCGAGCTCTCGTCTGATTTCCATCATGATTCGCTTGTCCTTTAGGCTCACGAATTGCTATGTGAACGACCAGAATTGGGACTTCGGTCAGAAGTCATCAAAGTCACGCACAGCCTAGTGGCCTTGGAAACTCATTCCTTTTCTTCCTCTGCCCTTTCTTCCGCGAACCTTTCGCCAATTTTCTGAATAAATTTTCTATCGTCATGCGCAAGAATCTGTGCACTTATGTGTGGTACATTTATGTATCCTCCAGCGTGTTTTCTGAATCCGCAGCCACCTCGCTCCGATCTTTGTCCGCGAATACTAATTTTCTCACGCTGGCAACCAAGAACTTATCCAGCATGTTTCCAGACCTTCCCGACAACACTTATGGGTACTCAGCCCACTACTTCAACCCCGTCCTCTCAGCCACAGCATGTATGATGCTTTGCGTTTTCGCTATGCGTGACTTGGCTCTGCAAGATTTCGAATCCAGGTTTGAAGGGAAGACCTGGGCCATGTATAGCTACTCCGAAACGAAGGTCTCTTTTACGCCCAGCGCAGGAGATATCAACACCGTGCGCTGGGCCTTATGGGGCATGGCCGCTGCGATTAGGGATATGATGGTCCGCAACAGGTTCCAGACTGCGCAGTATGATACAACATATATGGGAATCCAGGTTGGGGTCGTCAAGTTCTTTGCGCCGCACAGGATTGATACGGGGGCGAAGGGAAACCTCACAGAGCTCGTCCCATCGCTGACATCTGGGCCAGCATCTGCCACCAACCATACGGATACTACCTTCATCAGTCTCAACGATCCGAATGGCAACGTTGCCAGCTCAAATAGCGACGACTTATGGACCGAGGTAACCTTCAGGACCACCGAGATCCCAATAGAGGATACTTTCATGTCCATCGTGCAGGCGCTGTTGAATTTAGGCCCCCTAAATAGCACCGCGCTGATTACACAGCCGTTGGCAGTCATTGGTGACGCCCTCACGGTGAAGATAGTGACGTCCTTTAAACGAGTAGAGCGCTCTACGCCCCCTTTCTTCAATTACGGTCATGTTGTGAAAGGGCTTGCGGGACTGCCGAGGGTTATGTTGAGGGAGAACAAGTTTACCGAAGTGGATCTACGACTGATTGTCGACGGCGTGAATGTCGGTAACGGCAGAATACGGAAGAGGCCAATGTATGAGTTGGTGCTTCCTGTTACTGTGAATGTATCAGTGTCGTGAAGAATCGAGATCCTGCGTCTCGTTCCTGCTCGTCTGCATTCGCTACTCACGAAACATGAATCCAAGGGCTGCGTTTCGGTCCAAGAAGGCTTTAGTACTTATGGAGATGATGAGATCTACAGGGACCTTCCACAAAGAGACTGCGGTTTCTGGTCGGCCATACCCAAGAATGTTCAGATATGAACATTCCCACAATCTTGCGATTATTCCATTCCTCTTGGGTTTCATCATAAATAAGAATGAGTAAATGACATAAACATGTAGGAACTCTCCCACAATATCAGAGTGGAGGGTCCGCTGAAAATTCGAAACAGTAAAAACAATCGTGACCTTTCGTAATCATATGCCCCCATCACCAGAAATACTCCGAGCTCCCAAGCTTGACGAACTCTGATGACCGAACGGCTCCCCCATGCCCATCATCTTGAACCCGTCGTCCTTTTCGTCCCTCCTGGACCTAGCAAATGCCTCCCGGACGAACACGGCATCGAATCTCAACGGGACAGTTCCATATTGTCCGGCAATAGTTCCCATTTCCATCATATTGACAGCATGGAGTGTCCTTGCCCTATCAGCCAAGCCTCCGCCTACATGCACGGAGCGATCCTCACCAGCCCTCCCACACTCCTCCTTTCCCGGCCAAATCGGTCAAGAACTCCGCAGCCTCGCCGTGCAAGGCCATGAGACCGCCTCCCGGCTTCGAATTCGAAAGCTGCGCGAAGCTGATGGGGAGGCCCCGTTTCTCGGGCCGCACGACGTGCCAGCCCGTGGTTTTGGTGAGGAGGTTGAGGTATTTGCGGATGTGGAGGAGGCGGGCTTCCATGTTGGAGAACGCTTTTTTTCGAACCGGGAAGGTTGTGTATTGATGCTTCACGGGGGTAGATGGTCAATGGAAGTCCACGAGGAGCAGGTATGTGAAAGGGTGAAGTATTTCAGGATGCCATGGGGCATTATCTGGTTCTATCGCTGCTTCAAAGCTTGTCTTGCCGAGCTCGACCCGACAACATATCAGCGAGGCTTTTTGAGGGGGTTTCATGCCTGAGAAAGTATCCCGCAGAGCACTCCTACCCGCGCGTCGTCCGCTGGATTTTACAATTTCTACAGAGTTTATATTTATCTCACAAGCTACTCAGACCTCAAGGTGCACGCCGACCTTAAGCCGGGTATTTCAATCGAAGAAGCTGTTGTGAAAAGCGTTCTGTGGAAAGCAGCAAGGTGTCCTCCATCTGCACCAGCCTTTCGGGATATCATAAAGCCTGCTTCTGTCCTGTGACGTCTACACCTCTCTAATGCCTTCTAGCTCCTTTTGCACTGCACACTCACTCCCACAAGCACAGCTCAAACTCTAGCTGACATACCACAGTCACTCTGAATTACGAGCCAAGTCATCAATCCTTTCGCCCTCCATTTTTCCGCTCCCAACGCCAACAAAAGACCAGGGCATCTTCAAATACACATCAAACTCATCAGTCACATTCATGCTAGTCAATTCAGAACACATCCGTGCCCACACCATCACCTATTCCGTCTCTCTTACCCTCGTCATGAGCCACCATTCGATCCGTCTCCCGCCCGTCGTGGATCTGGTAGTATCAATTCAGGATCCCAGTCACTAGATTCTCCTACGCTGGTGTCGGCATGGAATGGTCCCCGTTGAGTTGGGCCAGAAGAAGCAGTCTGTGGCGATCCAGTAGGCGTGGTTGATGATCGTCCTGGACGGGGTGATCCGAAGAAGCCAGCCTGTGGCGAGCCAGCAGTGGCTTGTTGTCCACGACGAACTGACCTGGAAGCGCTGCCCCGTGGCGAACCAGCAGGGGTAGCCGATAATGGCTCCCGACGCGCTGATCCGGAAGAGCTTGTTTGTGGCGAGCCAGTGGGTGACGGCTTTCCGCTAGTCCTCAAGCCGGATGAGCCGGTCTGATTTGTGCCGTGCGTAGAGGTTCTCCTTATCGACGAGCCCGAGTCTGACGTTCGTTCCGGCAGTGGCTGCAGTGGTAGGAAAGTGGTTTGCCTTTGGTCCGGTGCTTCCGTATAGCTGGGGGGACGGGGCTCAACTACGGACGTTAAGGAAGGGATGCCAAGGAATTGTTCCATATCCTGACGTTCGCTGTCTGATGTCGCTTGATTCTGGACCGCTCTTCTGATGATATCCAGCATTCTCGTCTGTATCCATGTTCCGTTCGGGGATGTCATTGTGGTCTGGAAGCTGGAGCAGGAAGAGACGGAGGTTGAAACAAAGTGAAGGCATCGTCGATTTATTATATGATGTTTACGCTCAGTTTGCGCAGTCCATGTTTGCGATTAAGTATTGTTACACAAGGTGGTTACTTTTTGCTGACAATGGATCATGCTGACAAGGACAATAGTGCCGAGAAGGTTCTTCTGCAAAGAAATACAAGGTCAATACCCCAAGCTTGTTGTTTGCATCATTTCAAGCACGGTTTCAAACCGGCAGTCACGTTCGCCTAGGAAAATGAGACGTCCTGGTGACTCCCACCAGAGACCACTATCTTCATGCTGATCAAGATCGTAGTGTTTAGCTGGATCCTTGAGTGTCTGCGTTGAAGCAGTCTCTCTAATCTGGTGGAACAGTCATAAGCTTTAGTCTGGCGGAACAGTCATAAGACATATAGACATGCTGCAGCTCTGGAGGTTGATTTCACGACATGCCGGGCTCTTTGAGCCGTCGGTAGGGGTGTCGTGGGCGAGGGGATGGCCGAGATCCCATTGTGATGATAGCCGTGAAAAGAGCAGCTAGTATTGAGTATGCGCAGTCGTGGGGATTTGAGGATGTCAATGCTTGGACGACAAGAGATGAAGAGTGCACTGGCGGCACAGATGCCATCTTAGCAATTTCGCTGTTGCGCCAGCTGCCATTTGCTCTCTTTTCTCTTTCGCCGACTTGGAATTATCCTGCTTTGGCGACCTTTGCTGAGAAACAGTTCAAAGATATCGGAGCATAAGTACCGACCACAGAGAGGAAACTCGTCATGGAAGCCATGTTGCTGCAGATCTGCACTCGTAGCGGTTAATGTGGGAGTCCAGAGGCGAATCGTGAGTTACAACTTATCCTTGCGAGATGAAACTTTCATGGTTGGAGGTTTTCTGACTAGACATCGAGGAGGAAAGCTCGGCTAACTCGACACAAAAACTGGCAACATGTTGAATTTAGGTCTGGCAAAGATCATGGCAGACGTGCTTTGTCTCAACGGTTTCGTTTCCTCGGGTAGCTTCTCCGGCAACTCACCTTTTTCCTTCCTCACAACGACGCCGCCGGCCTCGACATGGCCTTCCAAACCTATCTCGTCACTAGCGCAATGGCTCAAAATCAATGACTCGCTTTCTACGGTCCGCCATACACTGGCAACGGCCCACACGGCCCCTTCAACAGTAGCACGGCCTCACAGGCAGCAACCTTCGGATGCACGATCGAGTCTAGTGGCGTCTGCGATATCCCTGATGGCGAACATCCATTCACCATAGGTCTGCAGGCCCGCTTTGTTGATTGGTCGGAATGGACGTCTCCAAGCACTTCACGTTCCTACTACGCCAACCAGGGTAGACACAAGATTTCGCCAATTAGCGCTGTAATGACCAACGCCATTGTGAACAACAAGTGGACAACGCCTTCCCTTGTTTTTGTTGGAGGGTACAACTGTTCGCAAAATAGCGGCGCGAACAGTAAGCCAATTGTGTCAGTGTCGAATCAGGGGACGTTGGACTTTCGCTGTCTTAGCAAGATAGCTGTTATAAGGGTGTTAGAGCGTTGCGACTTGCCAGACCGCAGGTAAGGGCTCTGGCTGTGGTGACTTCTTCGATACTTGCGGCTGAGGAAGTTTCTCCTCTATAATGTGTAATTAGACTTGATTATTTAATTGTGGTGGGCAATTTGGTGAAAGAGGTCAGGCATTCTGTCCGTGTTTGTCCAAAGCTTCGTCTGCTTTTTGGATTGAGAATCTGCGTCGGGTATATAGCAGGCGTTTGTCTTCTTGCCCTTACCATCAGAGACAGGATCACATTTTGCTCTTCAATCTTACCACACAAGATCTTATTTGGGCATAATTTACCGTGGTGCTTTTTCTGTATCTTTCATGTTTCATCTATTTTCCGAGCCATGGAGCCCCAGATACAGTTCCCAACCGAAAGACTTTAGAGAAAGTCAAATTATTAATTCCGTCTGATTAGAATCTCAAAAGGTCACGCCACAGATCTTGATGCGGTGCAGCCGTGCCTGTAGCTGTTGGCGGCTCAGGAGAGTAGCCACGTTGCACGGCTCCATAAATACTTAGATAGATTCTCGGGCGTAGAATAACCGTGATTGCCCAGCCAGATCTCCACCGTGTCTGGATCGATGAGATGGTTATTATAGAAAAGTTGTCGTTTCAATGTTGAAATATGATGATGGGATGGGAATGATGAATTGATTATTCTCCCAAAGCTCCCCTGGAGCAGGCTCTATATACAGTACTAATCATGTGGCTGGCATGGCAACAGGCCGGAGGAGGCTGGGAACCAACCATCTTTCAACATTCAAACGCTGATTGATAGAAGCATTAACAGGAGAGGATGGAAAACTTGAAGAATAAGTCGCTTCGTCCAAGGGCCCGCCGAGGCGCCATTGCCAAAACAGCGCTAGTCTAGAATAAGCTTAGGTTGGTTTGGCTTGTGCACAGACTCGCGGGGAGCAATAAAGCCCGCACAGCCTAAATTATTTCAAGGAATCACAACTTATCAACCACCACAGCAATAGAAATTTTTTTGTCTTAAGTTGTTTAATGCAGAAGAGTTGATTCCTCAGAGGATTTAAATTGAAAGTATCTACCGAAAATGATTCGTTGCGAAGCTGTCAAGACCTTCGCGATTTGAAGGTCTGCGGGCTTTTTTGCTACCCGCAAGACAGATTGTGCAATTTCTTGGCTGCCGCCTGCCACACAGCATCCTCAATTGATAAAGTACCTTATGATTTCCTCTAAGTACCTACAACATTTCCAGCAAGTATAGTACGCCACTCAAATCTTGAGGTAAAACAAGTCGTCGAATAAGTTCCTGTCTGATATTACTAATCAAATATACCTGCCATTCTCCAACTTTCGACGACTATTCTTCTTCTTCGTCTTCTTCTTCATCTTCTTCTTCTACTTCATCATCTATCACACCACGCAGATGTGTCCACCCTCCCACAGCACCCTCGTTTTCCAGTGGCCATTCCGCCATGGTAAAAAATGGCCCATCTGTTGCCATTGTCTCTATGCGAGCCTGGCTGCTCTCCATCTGTCTCCCCGCCCTTTGTTCTGTATGCGCAGTCCTAGGTACTAATACATAGCCAAAATCGTCATCGCTGGTTGAATTCTCCGCTGGGGATTGGGTCTCCAAGGACCCGTCGCGTGTGGGCGTAGTTTCTGGCGCATCGTTTCTTCGCGGTCGCGGTTGCAGTGTCGCCGATCCTGGCTCTGGCCTTTCTGGCATTTCTAACTCCGGTCGCCATTCCCACCTCAATGATGGCTGCGGTGGTGCCATTTCTGACTCAGATGTCCACGCTGGCGCCTTCGCATCGATCGTACATCCATATGTCTTTGTCCGCAGGAAGACAATGTTGAAGCAGTGACTTTCCCCGCGATAGCCCTCCGTCCTTGGCCGCCTTAAATGCATTAGAACCATCCACAGAATGTCACGCTCAACAACTTACCATCCTTGCAACTTCCCTCCCTCGCGCACCAGAGGCCGCACGTAGAGGTTCATTACTTGCTCGGCACCGGTTCGCGCACCACGACCTTCGTTTAAAATATCGTATCGTGAAGGATAAGCTTCGGGGATGAGGGTGTCGACTTCATCGGGGTTGAGAACGACCCATGGGCCGACCTCATCGGAGAGATGGGTGTTGGAGTCGGGCTTGGTGCAAGGCAAGGAAGAAGAGCAGACATGCATCTTCCGCGCTTCCAGTGGGAGCGGGACTTTCGGGGGTCTCGAATTTTCACGGTAGAGGAACGAGGGATGAGGTATAGGCATTTTGGTAGGCTAATATACTCCAGTGTTTTCCTTTGTGAGACTTCCGGGGTAGGAGTTGTTTCAGAAGAGGTGCGGTGTAAGCTGATCAGGGAGTGCTTGTAGAACTAATGGGTTCTTAAGAAAGATTTCACTGTGGCAAAAAAAAGGGATTAAACTCATACTAAGCACCAGGGCATGGCAACGGCCGGAAAAATTTCTTTGTGAGAGAATTGCTTGGAGGGCCGTTATATGGGGTTGAAAACCGTAGAACAGTTACAGAACTGATCCAAGTCGGAGGCATCCCTCGAGTCTAGCGTTACAGACTGGATCTTTCTAATTCTGTATCTCGTCGATGGTCCGGGAGCCGGAAAGTGCAGAGATCCTGAGAGGAACCAGCAGCATTATAACAAGCTTGATTCTCGCAGCTGGCCGTCGGGATTCCGATATTTCTTTTCTTCTATCATGAATGAGAATATACCAGTCACGGCCATTTCAAAAGCTGGAATGGATCTTTATCCCGGCACTAGGCTATGCGATATTTCCGATCAAGGGAGAAAATACTTGTTGGCACCTGCCAATTGTGAGCGCTTTTGAGCCCATTTTTATCTTCTCTCATTGCTAAACTCTCTTTCTCAGCTGTCATACCGATGATCTCGTAAGTACGATTATACCACTTTCAGTCATTGTACTCTGCCACTATTCAATACATTCAAAAGACACAGACATAATTCGCAACCATGGAATACCGCCTGCTGCAATTCCACTACGAAGGCACAAACTGTCACTGCTCCAACGCCGGTACGCCTTTACCCTCCCCAGACCCATCAACAACAACGGACTGAAACCCCACCCCAGAAGCTGGAACCTGGCACATCATCAGCACGGCCGAAGCCGGCATCCCGCTCTCCAAAGGTCCCATTCCCAACACGCTCGACGATTCCCTCGACCTGGGCCCGAAACGACATGTGTCCATAGCCAAGATTCTAGCAAAGGGGCGCCGATGGGAGGGGTGGTATGAGCAATTAAGAGCCTTTTTCATCGGTAGGATTCGGAGAGCTGATGCGGAGTAGTAGGGCGCTTCATGCTGTCAGTCAGAATGATTGGCTGGATGACCACATCACGAACGTCATCATCACACGAGGGAGGGAGTTGGCATCGGTGTCTGTGGCGGATAGAGAGTGGGATGTGCTGCATTGAGGGTCTCCTGGTCAGTTACTTGTGGATCATATTTTCTTACTATATTAGAAAGTCTAGATCAGGAAGGAGGTGGGGGTTAGGAATTTCAATTCGCTGTCAGATGGGTTGAAGCTTGGACCGCGGAAAGACTGTTAATCATCTGCGAATGCTCCCAATGTCCATTCTTTCACCTTCTCATCTCAGTCAAGTCAAAAAGCATGACCTTGGCAGCCCAATCACAACAGCCAGGACGATCATCGATAAATAGAACGTGCCCGCGCATCTCGACATTCCACATTCCATCAGAGTCCCCAGCATGTACATCCTCCAAAACCCCACAGAACCCCCCAACTCTACGACATAAAAATCACCCTCACACAACCAATCCGTCTCCATCCACCTCTACCGACCACAGCGCACGGCCATGTTCTCTCATAATTCCCTTACTCCATCAAAACACCGCCCAGCCGCCTCTCTTGTTGTTCTAACGAGCGCTTCAACACCTCTGCACTCCCTCTCTCTCTCTCTCTATACGCATTCTGCATCGCCGAGGCCGAAAATTGCGTCTCTACGTTGGCTGTTTTGATAATTGTGCAAGATAGAGTACGGTGGACGGATTTCGCATCCGTGTCTCTACCGCCGCGTAGTAGACTCCTCGAATGCTGGATCTGATGGATGGGGTTTCTATTCTATTTGGCTATATACTTCAGGAGTATTTTTTGGATGCTATGCCGGGTCTACCACCTGGGCGTGGTTTGATGTAAGGGGTACATCAGGCACGGGGTGTTGGAGGGAGGATTCTATGCGCTTGATGAGGATTGGTTTTGATTTCGATGATGGGGATGAGAGAGGTTGGAGGAGTAGAGTTTCAGGTGTGGTTTTGCTAAGAGAGGCGGGACGTGAAGTAAGATGCCGTTGTTTCAGAAGGTGAGCGTCAAGGGATACGGTCACTGTTGCTGGGTGGGCTACAGGAACTGCTTGTACGGAAGATATCATCATTGGAGAGAGTGTGCTCGCGAAGATGGTGGAGAAGGCGGGAAGCTTAGGGTTTACTGTTGTTTTGGGGGATGAGAAGGTTGTTTGCTCGTTGTGGAATTGCTTTTCATTTCTAGTAGAGTTGCTTGCAACATAGTGCCGTAACATGGAGACAGCAGCCACATCATTTTCCTGTAGACCAAACAACAAGACCTTTCTCAGACTATCCCTCCTAGCTTTCCTCTCTCACAGCACATCACTGACTGGGAAACCAAAGCTCCATATTCACGAGATTGGCAATGCGTGTCATAGTGTTTTGGGTTATGTCGCGTAGAGCAGGGTGTTCATCGCGCTAGTCGTAGAGTCAGTCACGATGTACATGCTCGCGACATCAGTACCACTCACAATGTCAATTGCCATTTGCCTCATGGCTTGGTCGTTCTTGGCCCCCTGCTCAGAAGTCCTGTATTCGGTCAGCAGGGTCGTTTCTTAGGACATTGTGGCACCCGTACTCGAATGCCATCTTCTCAACGGAGTCGAAACCTGCGTCAGCAGGCGTGAAGTCCATCACATCGGTGGCATCGTCTCGAGTTGCCACAGATGAGGAAGGGATAGCCATATTCGTATCGCCTTGGCTTGGCCAATTGTCCCGCGCCCTCGTGGACTTTGCTCGTTTGGCTTTTGCTATCCCATTAGTTTTAGGTTTGGTGACCTTGGCCTTGAGCCCAGTGGACGCCTTTCTGGGTGCGCATCCACTGATACCGAACTTGTCACGCGTCCCGGCTGAAACATCTTGGAGCATCCTGAGAGTTTGGCGGGCGTGAGCCAGGCTTGATACTGTCTCAGCATGTTTATCCGTTAGGATCAATTATGGTTTGACTTACTTAGAGCCAAACGATCTCGGATTGGTGTGCTTGGTAGCTTGGCCCGCTTTCTCCTCGTTGAATAGTGCTGTAGCGGTTTGTTAGTAGTGTTACAAAATGAACAAATTCAGCAGGCAGAGAATATGACAAGTACGATCATCCGCTCGAGATGAAGACTGTCTGTGGATGGAGTCGTAGAAGGTGCAACAAGATGTTGAAAGTGTGTCAGTGAGACACAAAGAAAGATGCGTACCTTTGCGGATTCTGGTCCAGTGAGTCCGGTCTTCACTGTCAAGATGGAGAGGACTGTCCTCGGGGAACTCTTCGACCTAGATTACAGATCGGAATTGGCTCAAGTCACACGAAAGGGCTCATTATCTTACGTCTAGAGCCTTCTCTTTCGAGCCCATGAGCTGCTCGAGGGTGGGGTCGTTCAACACCGCATTCTTGGGGCGTTTGCGATAGGGCGGGCAAGTGAGTTTGGCCACGTTCTGAGGGGCTGTCACCAGGGCAGCAGCAGTCGAGGATGACCCCATGTCCATTGCTGAATCCATTGTTGAGTCCATCTTCGTCTTTTGATGATCGACGTGTAAACAATTGGTGATGGAAGCGAGATTGTCAAAGATCTTTTGCCCGTAGCATAGGCGCTAGCGTCAAGAGCGGGAAAGATCAAAGTGAAGCCGTGAGGAAGTATTTCCAAATCACATCCAATGAAAATTAGTCGAGAGATCTACACTCAGACCTTCGTTGTGGATGCAGCAATTCTTTAACAAGCGTTAGCACAGAACAATAAAAGTCCGGGCATGATACTGACCTTGTCCTTGCAGCGCGTAGGACATGCTTGATGTCTCCTTCTTTATACCGCCGACTGTGCAACTCCTTGGAGCAAGATGGTCTCCACTATCATCCTATCCCTCATACCCTTTATCAAAGTGCGAGTTAATGAGCGCCTTAATAGCTTCCACTCAGGTCAGAAGTGCTCTAGCGCCATCGAAATCTCCTTCCCTTCGCACCAAAGCGTTGAAACAGTCGTCAACCCTATGCCAAGATTCCATCTTCCTCTCAGACGCCGAATATCGACGCGTAGCTGCTCATTTGAGACATCCTCGTTCCTGGGGTTATTCGAAAACGCGCTCTCCATGGTTGTTGACTTGTGGGAGTTGCATCGGTAGGGTAACATCCCTGTACGAGGCTTGTGAGAACTACAGGATCAATTGTGCCGTCTGGATAATGGTCACAGCATTCCTGAATGGAGTCAGCTTGCTCGATAAGAGCCTGAGTACGATACCAACCTTCGACTTCGGCTTGCGAGATTTACAGCCCTTCGTTCTCCTAGATGGACGAGGTATTGGATCTGCAAGTCTTACCTTAATGGCGTTCACTGTGGTCGGGGCTGGGCGGCTTGGGACAGAATCGTCGGCGTCTGGGTTGGTAATCCAACCTGCATGCAGGCAGGGTGAAAGGGTGGAGAGGTAATTGTCCCGGCGGGTAGGTGCGGGCCTCCTTTCGGACGAACAATGCAGCGAAAACCAATCTCATCGCTGATCGGATATGATAATATCCTACCTCAGCAGCAATACCGAACTCCCCGCAGTTACGTCCACGAATCGCTTACGCTCTGATAACAAGGTCATCAGCCGCACGCCATTTCGTTCCGCAGCAAGAACTCCTGACATGATATTTGGGATGATACCCAGATTTTCTAACGTCGTGGCTTGAGGACCATCCAAAAAGACAAACGACTTAAGACTCATTAATGTTATTTTCAAAAGGACAAAAGCCCTCGATCCAGACGGACAAGGAGTTCATGATTACTCCTCGGGTAGCTGGAATGTCGAATGTCGAATGTCTCAAGAGCGTACCTTATGGCCGTCGAGTCTTGGAGGGTGTGGGCATATGTATGTATATATAATTTGAGGATGTCAACCGCTAAAAGAGTGGTTCGAGAACCTGGAAAGCATAGATAATTTTATAAAGAACGGCGAGGGTGTGCAACAATTTGCAGCTATATGAAACATGGCGTGAAAGAAGGCACGAAGCGGAGGCGAAGGCAGTGACTTGGGAAGCAGATGATAGTATAACAAGCTTCGAGAGTACGTCTATAGATCCTAGCAGGGCTATAGGAACACCTGGAAGGTGACCTGTTGCACCACTACCAAGGATTTGACAAGGCCTGCCCGGCAGGCATGCTGCAAGAAGCAAGCAGCGGAATAGAATAGAATAGAATAGAATGAGTCTTATATAGGAGTTGCTGAGGCTGTCCTTGACACAGACGCGGATTTGTGAATTACCCAGGCTAAAGTACTTTATGTGAATACGCGGCTAAGATTGCGATACGTCACACACAAAAGTTAGCCGAACAAATCAAAGCCTGAGGCTTACGGCAAGGCTGAACAAACAACCTTTAAGCTAAGTAGGCTCGTGACACAAATATCACTTTGCTTCATTCAAGATTCTATGTTGCCAATCACTATGCTTGATTCCTTCCGGCTGGACCATCATATCTTTATAACATCAAGTATCCTATCATTTCCCCTTCTGCAGGAGATGAAGGATATACAGGCTCGGCACAGAGACGTTTCCCATTTCACTATACTTGAATTCACTCTGGCTGGACCTTCCTGTCTCTTTAATGTTATATCATGTCATTTCTCCTTTTATCGAAGATGAAGGAAATACGGACTGCGCTGAAATACATATCTGTTCTGTTGCATTTCTTTTATCAATACTTGAGTTCACTTCGGCTGGACCTTTGTGTCTCTATGGCATTAATCGTTATACAGTCTCATTTCTACTGCTGCAGGAAATAAAGGGTATGTGGAGAACGCACAGGCTTTCCGGCTAAATCGCTCAAATAAGTCCCTCTGAATGCCTTGAACCACACTCGAACTTAAGAAATGCGTGTTGTGACCTTTGTCCTTCAACATCTACTGCCGCAGGCCTGGGTGATTCACTGCCGTGTAGCTTGGTGATTCAACATCTAATAAATCCCGCCCCTCGCTATAGCACTCTCTGGTCTTCTATGTTTTACTTTTCTTCAGACGAGGATGATGTTGCACGAATGAGACGGCTTTTCCTCCAAAGGCCCGACGGCATGTAGGTGCCTTGTCAGAGACAATCAGCATGGCTTTAAAGTCTAGCATCGATGAATTACCAGCATTCCCACTCGCCACCTTTGTTCAACGGGCATAGTAGAAAAGCCTGGCGTGGTTCGCCTAGACTAAGTATCGAAGCGGGTGTGCTAGGCCCAGGCTCAGAGAAAGGGATCCATTCGTGTGCGCGCATTACGTGCCAAAGGGCGTTGCGTCCCAGACATGTGTCGTTACCGCAGGCATAGAGATCCTGCTATTCCGTCAATTCCCTGGGCAATCGATCCCGGCATGCGTTGACGCATCTGCATAGCTGTAGGAGCCTGGCTTCCATTGCTGAAGTCCTGACTGAGCAAGGATTTAGAGTATCAAGGGAGTCATGACAGCTTTTCATCCCGTCACCATCAGAATAGCCGCAGAGAGATGATCATTCTCTACATTTTCGCAAGGCTACCAGCAGGTGTAGCTCGGCCATTAGCACATTTCTTCACCTGCGCGGGGGAGCACAGCCTAAGCCTCATAGGGCTGAGCCAAACTGAAGTGTTGTAGACCGGTGATGATCAAGTTGCTTGATCAACCGTTCCACTGCCACACAAGGCAAAGAGAATAGTCTGTAATTGGCTTGAGCCTTGAACAAGCAGCCTCTGCGAAAATGTACGGAATGAGGAACCTGGTCGTTAGGTATGATGATCTTTTTGAGCAATCGACTATGCAAGTGTCGACACGGGATGTTTGTTATGCAAACATTTCTTCCGTGATGTTTACAATGTCAAGCCAAAGACTGCATTCAAGGGTTTGCAGCACAACTCCTATGCAACCGCGGTACAACATCTGAGCAGAAAACGAGAAGATCAGATCAAGGCCCAATAAATCGGTATCGGCGTCACGGAGTTAGGGAGACAGCGGCTGCATCCCCCATGTGTAAACACTTCCTTGTTTGCCCTGATAATCGACGGTAGTATCCGTCAACCTATATATATCGCCTACCTGATACCTTGTTCATCGCTCAAGGTGCATGTACGGCGATTAGTCCCTAATATCTGACCAACATTGGAACAAATTGACGAGACGATGGAAGTGCAGAACATCTATGAGATCTGTCGGAAAAGCGCTCGTCACAACACAGGAATCTCCTTCCAATCTAAAGAGCCTGGCAAGTCGCCAGAGCGTATCAGTTATCGAGGGCTTTGGGAACGCGCCAACCAAGATGTCTCCAGGATTGATAATATTCCTGGCATAACTCGGCAAAGAATTGTCTTACTCCATTTCGATCGGCACCAAGACAGCATTCGCTGGTTCTGGGCCGTCGTTGCGGCCGGTTACGTTCCTGCAATCTCTCCACCTCTCACGAGCGACATTCATCAACGAAAGCAGCATCTGAGCCATGTCTTCAACTTACTAAGAGATTCGGTTGTACTGACAACCAAGGCCCTTCAGGCAGAATTCCAATGTCAGACTTTTCTACATCTCCGCGTCTGTACAGCAGAACATCTCCAGCAGGGAGGAGGAACCAGCACGGCGTCTAAATTACCTCATTTGCCTCCAGGTAGTTGCAAAAAACCTGATGAGTTAGCCGTCCTCATGCTTACCTCTGGAAGCTCCGGAAACGCCAGAGCGGTCTCCCTTCAAAATGGACAGATCATACACGCTCTGAAAGGAAAGATCGCCTGCCACCAGACTAAGCTGGAAGACCGATTCCTCAATTACATCGGACTTGATCATGTAGCAAACTTGACCGAGGTTCACATTCATGCTATGTATCTGGGCGCCGAGCAGACGCATATTCTAGGTCCAGAAATCATGGTACATCCGCTTTGGTGTCTACAGCTGATAAACCAACATCGGATATCATACACTTTCGCAACAAAATCTTTGCTCGCAAGCTTGGTGCGAAGTCTGAAAAGTGAAGTGCCTCACGAGCTTGATCTAAGTTGTCTTAAAGCTATAATTACTGGAGGGGATGCAACTCCCATAGCAACCTGCACCGCACTGATCGAAAAGCTACGGAGCTTTGGCGCTGCAGAAAACTTCCTTCAACCCGGCTTTGGTATGACGGAGACGTGCGCAGGTTGTACGTACCATAAAGCTTGTCCAGAATATGAGCAGCAGAAGAACTTCGGATATGCCTCTCAAGGCATTCCCACTCAAGCCATCTCCATGCGAGTAGTCTCTACACACGGTGAAGAAGCTCTCGGGGTCTCAAACGGCGTGAAAGGATCGCTACAAGTCCGTGGACTGGCTGTGTTTTCCGAGTACTACAATAATCCACAGGCTACAGAAGAGTCCTTCACCTCTGACGGCTGGTTCAAGACAGGGGATGACGCCATAATCCACCCAGACGATCATCTTGTCATCGTTGGCAGAGCCAAAGACACTATCACGATACATGGTAACGAATTCACACCGCTCGATTTCGAGACAGCCATTGAGAAAGCCGAGATACCCGGTGTCACTCCATCCTACACAGTGTCTTTCGCTTTCCGACATCCAATATCTAATGCCGAATGCATCTGCATCATATATGTCCCGGGACCCGAATATGGAGATTTACAGGCTCGACCTCAAATCAGCGATACTATCGCCGAGGAGTGCGTCAAGGTCTCTGGTGTCGTACCCTGGGACATCTTAGCGGTGGACAAAGCATCTCTACCAAAGTCATCGCTGGGCAAAATCTCTCGGGTCAAGACTCAAAGAGCGTACGAGAGCGGAGCGCTCTTCAAATTCAGAGGTTCTACATCGATCTGACGATCCAAAGTTAGGGCGGTAGTCCACGTGAAACCGCTACTAGAGCACCGAATTTCATAAGGGACGAGATAAGACAAATTGAAAAGCACGTAGGCGAATCATAACGGAGTCCAAGAGGTTTTTGGCAGTATGGCGGCCTTGACATACATCACAACTGCTGGCGGCCGATCGTAACCCATATCAAGTCTAATATTCCTGATCTAATTGGCAATATCTGTTCCTTTCCTAGGCTGAACCCTATGAATTCGGGGACTTGTGGGACAAAGGAATACCATATGATAGAATTTCTTACATATAGTGTTTTCCTCTCCCCTGAGACCGTATCACCTCGTCTCTCATGAGCACAACGTTCCAAAAGCCGTCAATTCTGTCTCCTCCAGTCATCCCTGGTACCCTGTGCAATCACTTGCAGGAGACCGGTTTTCTGGCTTCTTTCATCAAGATCTCTGAACGTGCGTTGGCACGAAGAACTCACCAACGTTTCCCCTGCTCATCGACCACAGAAAGCGTCTAGAACTTATAAAGTCGCAGTCAATGAAGCAAAAGGCGAAACGCTCGAAAACACGAACCGATACGCAAGAACATATGAATGACAGCGGCAATAATGGATAGAAATTAGGACTAGTGGTTGGAGTAATTCCCCCACTGCACCGACAGTCCAAGGCCTCTTAGAAAGCGTTTCTTGGTGTACTAAATGACGAAATAGGGTCACGAACCCTCCCCATGCTATGTAACGGTCAAAAGCTCGCTCGGAATAGAATTTGAAGATATATTGAAAGAATATGCAAACGAGCACGAGTTACCCCGAAACAAACGCCTCGGATGTTTGACCTGTCAGTCCACGAAGGGCACCACATTGACCGTCACTAGATGAACTCGTCCGAACTTCCCCGCGTACTCTCCTCCTCGTATTGCACAGCATCCAGCTTCGCCAGTCGTGCCGACCTCCGCAATGGCGGCAAGTTCGGCTGAACGACATAACCACCACAACACCGACAATCCAGCACTTCATTGCGGGCGATGCCTTTGAGCCGCGGTCGTCCGCAATGCCCTTTTAAGCACGGGTGTCGCCCCTGCAACATCCTCCTGACTTTCTTCCAATCTCCCTGGTAATGCTCGGTGTTGGTGATGTCGGTGTCGGCGTCTCCGCGCCAGCGAGGATTGACCCGGCGTCGGAAGTTCCGCTGCAGCGTCTCCACTTTGGTCTGGAAGCAGGAACGGCATTGCCACCGGGTGAAGTCGATGTTGCGGCAGGTGCAGGTGGATTCCAAACCCTGTGCACGGTGTTGGGCGAGGAGGTCCGTTTCGTGTTTTTGGCAGAAGCGGACAAGGTGGGCCTTGTAGAGGTTCTCGGCGTCGGGGCCCATGCGGAAGTATTCTTTGCTGTCTTTGATGTGGCTCTCGCAGACGTAAGGTCGAGTAGGCCCGTCGTCTGCCGGGAACTGAATTTGGGTCCAAAGTGCATCAGGGAGCCCGCGTTCATCAGGGATCCCCTCCCCATACTCCTCATTGTACCTTTCACTAAGCTCTTCCAGATTCCAGTAACAGAAACGCTCATCGCATGGTAAAATTCTCCCGGCATACCGACCCCGTTCACGTCGGCGTTTGTTTGGACAAGGCCTGTTCCAATGGCGGATGTCGACACCCCAAGGAATCATTTGCGTGCAAAAATTCGTTGCGCTGTCCTGAGTGTAATCATAAGGCCTCCGCGCTCGAAAAAGCCGCTGCGGACGATCGGCCAACTTGTCATAACCCGAACTTCGAAAGTTCTCACGGAGTACTTTGTTAAATCTTCTGCGATTTGGTGGGTTTTCGTTGAGGTATTTGAACATGCACCTATCGCATTCGCAGTCGCAGTCAATGATGAAGTCATTCTTGCACGCGAAGGGACATGATCCCGGGTCCGGCGGATGCGATTCATCAAGATCGGAGAGGGACTTGAATGAGTCATCGGAATCGTCGTCGAAAGAATCTGTCCCTCCATCATCACCACTACCATTTTCTCCACCTCCATCACCATCATGTCCTCCTCCACTTCCCTCACCACCATCTTCTCCTCCTTCTTCCCCTGCTCCAACCAGCTGCGGCGCTTCGGTAGAAGACATCCTTTGGAGCCCGTCTCCATCCGTGAACTCCATCTCTTGTTCTTCTCCCCCAGAGATCTCGCCGACGTCTGATTCATCGTCCTCTGCGTTCGATGCCATGTTCAACAATCTGACTGCAAAGGGTGAGAATATCAGCTGGTTAGTATCACAAGTCGAAGTAAGTGAGTATCATAGAAAGAAAGGTGAAAGCTTGCCAGTTGGATTGGGGAAGAGGTAGATGATGGAGAGAAGAAAATCGCTCGCGGAAGCAAATTCACAAAGAATACGCAAAACGAAGGCTTTAATGGTGAGTGGGTTTAATTCGCCGCATCCGGCGTATCTATCAGTCACCTAATGAAGGACTTCGAGATCGACAAAGCGAAGCAACGGTGAAAGAATAAAGTCTGATTCGAGTATCTCCGGATCCGGCGATACTGATCACAAAGGAGGAAGAAGCACAAAGTGATTCACACCAGCAGCGGTAGTGAAAGCGCAAAAACTAAGCATCGAATGCGGACTGGAATGAAGAGGGTATACAAATAACCTCGGAAACAGCTTGAGTCAAATCAGAGAACAGCGGCATTGCATGATCCTGTTTTAGAAAGTATCATCAGCTATACCACTCCATCCTCAAATTGAACCCACTCGCCGACTCCTCCACCGCTCCCTGCAGCAAGCCATCCTGTTTCACTAGTCACCTTACCCACTACACTGAATTTCCAAATCGCGTTGCTTCGGATCACCTATTCACTCGGTTATATGCCGGCGTCTTGCGTCGGCGAAGAATAGTATCCTGATCCGAGGTATAATCTAATTCGAAGACCAGCAACCATATGTTGACTCTATCGCTGTTTTGGGGTATTCAGCATTGCCCTTCTTGTTGCCGAGACGAATGGACAAGAGTGGCCAGCATGAATGCAAATAGATCAAGTGGACACAGGTGAAGTAACAATGGTATTGAGACCAACATAGCTACTTATATGCTAGTGAATGGCCTGTCGGACACCCCGAGTGAGAACTGGCTGGGTAGGAATGACTGTGTCAGAAAATTGTTCTAAGCTTCGTCATCCCTAAGTTTGCGTAGTCAACCGGTCATTCGAGGACGGTATTGAATTCGTGTTCCGTTTTAGAGAGACTTGATGTTCCGTTTTGGTGGCTCCGTTTTGGTGGCCGAGAAATGGTTCAATCGAATTCAGGAGATGTCTCTCTAACAGTATTAGTACTAGTACCTCCCAGAACGTAATTTCTTGGGCGGCTATCAGGAACAATGCCTTTTTCATGTTCCAAGCTAGCTTCTTAAGTCCCCTAGCAAAACGAGGACTGTTGCCTGGAGAGCAATTGCCATCAAAGCGGCATATGATCTTTTGTCGTCTTGTGACCACATTGAAACGAATGCGAAGGACCTTCTTGGCCAGACCGCACTCGCATGGGCCACGGAATATGGGTAGCAGACGGTGACTGGGCTTTGGTTGTCTCATGGCGGCGTTGACGCGAATGTAAAGACCCTCGCTGGCCGTACCCCACTCATGATTGCCACAAAGGGTGAGTACCAAGCCATTGTTGAGCTTTTGCTTTCTCAGGAAGGAATTGACGTGAACGCAAAGGACATCGCCGGTACCACGGCTCTGTACGCAGCAGCAGCACAGGGAGACAAGGATATCATGAAGCTACTGTTGGCGCATATTGAGATCGACTGGGGCAGTGAAGATGACAAGGGGTGCAACATCCTGGCTCAAGTTGAAGACACGATACAAGTGTTTGCAAAGGAAGAGAGTGTTCGGCTAGAGACGGAACGGATGGAGCAGAAGTAGAAAGGATTGCAAGCAACGTTGAAGCTTCTGCGTGCAGCTCTCCGGGAAACGGTAGCAGCACAAGTCGCAATGGCTTGGAGTAAAATCGACCTGATCTAATCTTACCCAACACGATTGTTGTCGCGGTTGACTGTGATTTAGCTCTTCATTTTTAGTTTTAAAATCGCTTTCTCTTTCATGTACTCCTTTTTTAAGAATCAGAATCTGTTTTCTCTCCCGTGATGAATGTTTTCTTCCCAGCACTGGGTAAGCTTGACCAGATATGAGCGATCTCATTTGCTGATGAACTCTGTTATAGCTACTTCAGAAAGAAGATAAGAAGATAATGAAGCGAGAATAATCGAACACGGTACGTTTGTTTAAATATTATTGTATTTGTCTGTCTAACAGCTAGACCAATAAGTCGCTGATACGCCTATGTCAGGATTAGAACGGATATCAAGTAACTTATCATTGAGGCGAACAGGGTTGCCGGGAATGCTAGATCTCTCTATTTAATGAAGAGATAGAATACAGTCTTGAAACATCCTCTGAGGTTGAGCACTTCGCGCGAATCCGGCAAACCAAGCGCTTAAGGATCGGGTTCGAATATATAGAGGAAGCATCCTGCCTGAAGCTGACCTCCCATACCTTTATTGTTGCCTAGAACAGGTCTCTGATCAGTTTTGCAGCAGCTCAACATCAAAAACAGGGCGACTTACACTCATTCCAACAATTCGTGAGCACTGCCGTACACCACCATGCGTCCGGGCTATTCGTCCCCATAGGCTGTCCCAACGTAAAGTTTTGGGTACTCTCCGGATATACGCATCCCGGTACCGCACTGATCGTCATATTGAATCCCTTTTCATTACTTGCCAATCCGCCGTTGCCGTCGTCTGAATTGTCCTCTTGGCTGTCTCCACTCAGAAGACCGTTGTATGGCGGTGCTAAAAGTGATGCCAGAGTGTGGTGACCGTTGTTGTCGCAGAATGCATAAGTCTTTGAGTTGACGTCGTTGGCGTCGGAGTATTTGCCTATAGGGCTAGGGGCGCAGCTCGCGGAACCGACGCTGGTGAGGTCCGCGAGGGAGGTTGTGGGTGAAGCTGGCGTGGCAGTTGTGGTCGCCGGAGGCGGTGGAGGCGGTGGAGGTGGTGGAGGCGGTGGAGGCGGTGGAGGGGTACTGGATGATGAACTCGAGGATGATGAACTCGAGGATGACGAAGTCGAGGATGATGAAGTCGAGGATGATGAAGTCGAGGATGATGAAGTCGAGGATGATGAAGTCGAGGATGACGAAGTCGAGGATGATGAACTCGAGGATGATGAACTCGAGGATGATGAACTCAAGGACGATGAGCTTGATGAACTCGGTGATGTAGGTGTGTTCGATGAGGACCCCAAAGTGGGGCTATTTGTGACTGCATTGGGAGCAGGAACACTAAGGACCTGACCTGGTTGCAAGTCATTGACGGAAATGCCAGGATTCGCAGCCTCCAGGGCAGCGACAGTGACTCCTTGCTCGGCCGCAATTCTTGCAAAAGTATCACCGCTTTGGACATTGATGGCATTTATTTTTGGAAGGAAGACTGCAGCAATGATGAGGAGATGCGCTATGAGCGTGTCGTTCTTGATTGAACAAAAATGCATCTTCATGTGTATAGATGACTTGCTGTGTCGGCTTTTCGTCTTCCTAACTCTAATTCCTAGACGTTGACCAGCGTTTAACGTGAAGAAGGCTTTTTTGAGTCGGTTCTAGTCGTCAAGTCCAAACGAGGGAAGTCTTGACTGTATATCTATGATTGTAAAGAAGGGTTCTTTGACCTTTCAGAATGGGCAATTTCATTGTTTTTTCTTTCGTCTCTTTCATGAGACAAAGAAGATCTTATCAAAGCGTAACTACCTTTCTTTCACTATTGTAGTGTCATGGGAGACGAAGAAATAGATCGTTAAGATCGAAAATGACAATGAAGTGCAATACCTGTCCTGCATAAAGAAAAAAATTCAACGCACCCTATTGATCTCGATTATGACCATTTATAATCTTCTTTCTCCGTTTGCCTTATTATAAAAGATTCATGTTATTCACTCATGTCTCTTCTTTGTTCTTTGTGTCCTCCGAATCCTTCACACATACAAGTCTTTGATTCTTATCGGAATTTTCCGTTTTCTCGCTCCCCCCTCCCCCAACTAATGCCTTTTTCCTATGTTTAACGGCACAATAATCATCTTATAGAAGAAGGTCCTCACATTGAAGGGCCTTGGACACCGTAGACAGCATCACGAGCTTGTCCATCAGTGAAGGTGAAAACGACATATAGCGTAGACTATGGTGGCTGGTAAGTATAGAGCCTCTCTCACTCTTTCTGTTGTGAAGATTGACTTCTGACACTTGATTGTAGCTCTGGGACGTTGATTCCCTCCTTAAAGCTTGTCAGAATAGTGTTAGGCTGCTTGTGCCTTGACAAAGTCTTCGTGGTGAAGATCTTTGCTTCTGTGTCGGTGATGACGATGACCATCAACTTCATTCTCAAGTTGGGGTGACATAGCGAAGAGTACCTAAAGGACCTGTGGCGGAAGACCTCTTTTCTCAAGCTCTCCTATAAATATTGCGAAGAGTTGTCAAGGTTCGTCGTGGTCACCAGCTTCGCTGTGCGACATTTGCCAAGGACCCCGACAGACAGTTGACATTAACGGGACTACGCTCGGGCACTGAGTACTCGAGGATGATCTTCAAAGTCGGATATTGAGGATTCGAGCTACAAGAAGCGAGACCTGTTCCGTAACTGTCTCGCCATAGTTTGTTCTACAGAGAGACACCGCCGTTTGCTAGCAGAACGAGAAAAGGCGACGCTAAAGCTATGAAGGATGCATGTAGTCAACTCAAAGGCTAGGAGTCTTTCTCCAAATGAAGGTGCGAGTTCCTAGGATCCATTTATTTTACTGCTGATTAGTATAGAGGAAAGCTCTGTCAATACCGAATGCAAGCTATCTCTGGTTATCAACCAAGCCTGTTCCATCTTCTTACGACATTCACTCTGCACCCGAGACCTAGATTGACGGTTTCTAACGAGAGACAGAATATTGTAGAACCCTGTACATACGCCTTCCTCTTGCCCTACCCCCATACAACATACCATGCAGCCTGTCCACACCCTAGGGTCTATTCATCTCTTAGGTTCTCCCTGTACCCTACAGTTTCCCTGCCCCCACACGCTCAGGCTTTTCTACACCTTGATGGTTCCCCGGATATCATCCCATAATATTCAAGCGGCACTGTTCGCCAGATGATACCAACATGCGAGGATGCGTTTCGATATCTTTGGAAAGAATAGTATATGATCTATTCTATCTGGAGAGAAAGTATTCATCAAGGTCGAGTGTCGCTTCACCCCTACTCAGCTAGCTCACTCGCTAAAACGGCTTAGCCGAGCGAGTAAGGTACCTTACGCTTACTAGTGCTGTCCAGAAATGAGCTACTTGATAAAGCGAGGACACCAATAGATCAAGCGACGTCCTCGTCCGACGCAGTGGAGGACATGTCACTTCTACATATTCGTGTCCTCGCTTTATCAAGTAGCTCACTTCTGGACAGCACGAGTAAGTACCCATTATGTTTCGCAGTACATTTGATTGTGTCGGCTTGTCGTGCCAAGAAGTCAAATTAGATTACGAACCATTTCGGAATAGGATTGGATTAATGCCACGATGCTGGTCAGTATGGACGATGCCAACGGTGATGTTACTCAGCAATGTTGCCGCGACCGCTCTGTCTTCTCTTTGCTTTGTGGAGTGGCCTATCAAGCTCTGTCCATTCACTTCCTGTCCCCATCCTCGAGCAGCAATGTCCCCAGTATGCACAGTGGGCGAAACAGCGTGATGGAAAAGATTTATCTCAAGGGCGATACCAATTGCCGCTCCAGAGGCCTTCAGAGGAATGTCGTACATTCTACTCCCAAGAAGTCGAGGATGCCATTGAACGCTTGAGGCCTAAGATTCAGGATCCGGACCTCTTTCGTCTGTTCGAGAATGCGTTCCCGAATACACTCGACACTGCTGTGAAATGGAAGGGCTTTGCATGGAAAGATGAACAGGATGGTGAGTTCACAGATGAGGATCTGGCATTTGTTATTACAGGCGATATGTATGCGGTCCTCCCTCTCTTTTCCGCTTAGACGCTGACTCCATTCTAGAAACGCGATGTGGCTACGCGATTCTGCAAATCAAATCCTCTCCTATCTACCAGTCCTCCAAGCATCCGGAGATCCTAATTCCTTGGCTGCGCTCTTCCGTGGCGTAATCAACATACAGTCTCGCTATATCAGAATCACTCCCTACTGCCATGCCTTCCAACCACCACCGGAATCGGGAATTGATGTTGAATTTAACGGTGCTTACACGATGAATACGGTTCGCATGTTTGGGAAGCTGGGATATGATCAGGCCAAGACGTTCGACTGCAAATGGGAGCTTGACTCCTTAGCTTCGTTCTTACAGATCTCATCCGACTATTACAATGTCACTGGAGATATTGGGCCTTTCGCAAAATATCAGTGGGTGGAAACAGTCGAAGTAATCCTCGCAGCTGCGGAAGCTATGCGGACCGCGACTTATACACCGGATGGTATGAGGAACATGGTCTAGTCGTCCCTATCCAGGGCTGACATTCGTAGGGCGCATCACACCAAGCGGGTATACAATGAAGGGCAATACCGATCGGGCTACCGAGACGACATCAAACAATGGCATAGGAAATCCAGTCATCTACACCGGTATGGTGCGCTCAACCTTTCGCCCCTCAGATGGTAAGTTGCCCGGTTTCCAGCAGCAGCAGGATGTCTGGCGACTGACCTAACCCACAGACGCAACCATTTTCCAATATCTGATACCCTCCAATATGATGTTTGCATGCTACCTCGAAAGTGCTGCTCTCATAATGCAAAAATTGGATACGCAGAGAAGCAGAGATCTGGAATTGGGTATGCGGAGTATGGCTTCCGAGATACGCACCGGAATCACGAAATACGGCATAGTGTCGCATCCACTCTTTGGTGCTATGTTTGCGTTCGAGGTCGATGGTTATGGTAGTCAGGTCGGTCTCCCTAGAATCCCAGAAGAGAGATCCTCTATGCTTACATATTGTGTCATCAGAACATCATGGATGATGCCAACCTCCCAAGTCTGCTTTCAGCATCCATAATGGGCTACGTTAGCCCGCACGACGAAGTCTACCTAAACACGAGGCTATTCGCCCTTAGTGAGGCCAACCCTTACTGGGCGTTTGGCAATGTCTTCAACGCAATTGGAGGACCGCATATGGGGCCCACGAAAGCATGGCCTCTGGCTAGTATCGTGCGCGTCTTAACTAGCGGAGATGTAAGTGGGGATGAACAGAGGGACGAATTGAGGACTATCTTGAGTACTACGGGTGGCCTCGGTGTGTGGCTAAGAGGAACTGCACACAATTCCCGCGCTTGAGGCTAACCACAATTAGGCCTTATACACGAGAGCGTTGAGTCACACAATGACAAAGACTATACTCGGTCATGGTGAGTTCCACATCGCATCTCTTGATTTTGTATTGCGCAGTGACTGACGTTTGTGGCAGGTTCGGCTGGGCCAATGGCATGTTCGGCCAAATGATCCTCGATATTGGAGCACGGTTGCCCCATCTTCTGGACGACAGCTATCAATGATTCGACTCCCTTTCTGCGACCATAGGCGTTGAAAGCCTCATACATCAGCATGGCTGCTTTGCATGCCACCTCCTTCACTATCTTGGCCCGTCTCTCCTCTACCACCAACGAACCCCTTGTTTCCACCGCCCAGCGCGCCTTGAACATCTACACCTCCACCACCACCTCCTCCATTACTTCTCCCATCCTTGATCTCTGCCTGCTCCGCCTTCTTGCGATCCAGGTCAGATGTAAGGCTGGTTTGCTCGCCAAACCCGTGCTTGCGCTCCTGTGCGACCGCTATGTCACCGTCACCAGCTGCGCTCATTTGCTCGCCTTCTTGATTGGATACGGGGCCGCCCATCTGTACGTATCATGCGGTTAGCGGCGTGTCGCTCAGGATCAAGAGTAAGACCCGAAGTGTGACACCCACGCTTTCGCCCGCGTCACCACCAGAGTCCTGTGCTCCATACCCTAAGCTACTTGGCATGGCTTCGCTCTGCGATGCATTTCCTCTATCGCCAACCGTGTCATTCAGTTCGCGGCGTTCATAGGTGGGGTCCGAACGTTGTTGGGATGCGCCGATGGAGGTAGCATTCTTCGATTCAGAAGGGGTCTGGTCAGCGGGATTGTCGGGGTTCTCGTAGGCTGTGTCGATTGAAGGCTGGGATGGTGCTTGAGGGTCCATTTTGGAAGCTTCAATTGGTTTAATACTTTGGGTGAAAGTCCAGAATCTGGCACTTCTGGAGGTACTGTAGCAAAGTGTAGAGTATCAAATGAGTATCAGGCCGCGAGATGTTGTCAAAGCAATTACTGAAGCAGCCAGATCGTATTTTACCATGGCTTCAGGCAAAGTGACGTATAGAAGCCCCACATCCCTATTTCACTCTTGCTGCCCAGCGCTCAATTGACGTTCAAAACCCCATCAATTCATGGTGTAATCTCGACCTTCTCTCCCAATTCGCCCCTATCTCATTATCATGCCGCCTCCAACAGGTGCGCATATCATTGCCAGGAGTCTACGAGACCTTGGCGTCACAGTCATCTTCGGCATTGTGGGCATACCGGTCGTCGAGATCGCGGAGGAGGCAATCAATCTGGGGATCCGATTCATTGGATTCAGGAACGAGCAGGCGGCAAGCTATGCGGCGAGCGCGTATGGCTATCTGACGGGGAGACCGGGGATTTGTCTTGTGGTGGGAGGACCGGGGGTGCTGCACGGAATGGCTGGTGTATGTATTCTCTGGTAGCTGGAATGCGATTACATTCTGCCCATCTTCACTCATGTCGCGCTTCTTCTTTTAAGACCCCAATGGACTAATGAAGGCTATCTAGATAGGAAATGCCAACGTGAATGCCTTCCCCCTCCTCCTCCTCGCCGGCTCCTCAGAGACCAACCTCGTCTCCCGTGGCGCTTTCCAAGAACTCGATGCCATCTCCCTTCTTACACCCCACACTAAGGTTTCTCTCCGCCCTCCGTCTCTCGAATCGATTCCGGATATGATTCAGAACATTTATCGGACATCATGGTATGGACGACCGGGCACTGGCTTCGTGGATCTACCTGCAGACTTGATAAGAGGCGTGGCTGAGGACGCTGAAAATGTCGCATCAGCAACGCCGGTCCCTGATGCGCCAAAAGCAGGTGTAGAGGAGGCAAGGATGTTCAAAATTGTTCAATTGATCAAGTCGGCAAAAGCGCCGTTGGTTGTTATAGGCAAAGGCGCTGCGTATGCACAAGCAGAAGGCGTTATACGGGACCTCATCGACAAGACAAATCTTCCATTCCTCCCGACGCCAATGGGCAAAGGCGTCGTGGCCGACTCTCATCCTGCCAACACAGCCAGCGCGCGAAGTACAGCTCTGAAAGAGGCAGATGTGGTATTGGTACTGGGAGCTCGATTGAATTGGATCCTACATTTCGGAGACGCGCCCAAATGGAACCCTGTGGCTGACTTTGTCCAAGTGGATATCTCAGCTGAAGAGATAGGAAGGAACTCCGGGAACCCTGAACTCGGCATCATTGGTGACATTGGCATTGTCATCTCCCAACTCACCTCTGCGCTCGGCAGCTGGTCCTACCAAACCTCCACACCTTACATTCAACATCTCTCGGCCGCAAAGTCCAAGAACGAAGCCACCGCCGCGTCGAGAGCATCCAATTCTAGAACACCAATGAGCTACGCTCACGCCTTCACTACCATCGAGCGTACCCTCCACTCCCTCTGTCCCCCAGATGATGCAGGCATCGTCTACGTTTCCGAAGGCGCAAACACGATGGACATATCTCGCTCCATCTTTCCCGTCTCTCACCCACGGCTACGGCTCGATGCCGGTACTTATGCTACAATGGGCGTAGGACTGGGCTACGCGATTGCCGCACACGCCGCCTACAATGGTTCCGCAGCAGAAGGGCAGAGCGGGCCCCAAGGGAGAAAGAAAGTGGTGTGTCTAGAGGGCGACTCGGCCTTTGGCTTCTCGGCAATGGAAGTGGAAACCATGGCCCGCTACGGCATGGACATCCTCATCTTCGTCATCAACAACGGCGGTGTCTACCACGGCGACAGCGACGATGCCGAATCCTGGTTAGAGCTGCAAGGGAAGACCCTGGAGGGGAAAAGCGAAGGCGGACTGCGCAGTACATCGCTTGGATGGGAAGTGGGCTATGAGAAAATTGCCGAGGCATGCGGTGGGAAAGGGTATCTGGTTAGAACGCCGGAGGAGTTGGAGCGGGCGACGAGGGAGGGGTTCAGGGAGGGGAGGGTGTGCGTTGTCAATGTGATTGTGGAGGCGGGAAAGGGGCAGAAGTTGGAGTTTGGGTGGCAGGCTAGTGGGAAGGAGAAGAGAAAGAAGGGGTCGAAACTTTGAATGTGTGGTAAAATTATGCATCATGATGTGGGGGCGATTTTCTGGGTGTCATCGTGTATATGTTTGGAGTTCAGGTCGGTGACGAGGTATCTCATGATTTAATGATCCCATGCCGGATGGCAAGGCTTCCGATTTGTTAGTCATCTCTGCAGCTCCTTTGAGACCCCAGCTTCATCGGCTGGTCGGTCTTCCTGCAGCAGTAGACGTGAAACCTGCAGCTCAAAGCCCGCGGGATTTGGAATGAAATAGTAGGGTTTTAACTCCATCATTTTACGGGCTTTCAATACTTCCTTTACATACATCCTTTAGACCTCACTCTTCCTCACTCGTTCAGTAAACACCAACTCCAACTTCCCCGGCGTCGCCGTAATCTGATCCCCCATATCCCTCTCCCCTGCCCATCCCCGGCGCGAACTCCAAATCATATCTATTCAGCAACGCAGCCGCCGTCCTGACCTCCATCAAGGCTAGATTCTTGCCCACGCAGCCAAACCTCCCCTGGTTGAAGGGGGCGAATGCTCCCTTGTCGTGCCCGAGTTCGGGTTTCGAGTACCAGCGCTCGGGGATGAATTCCAGGGGGCGTTCGAAGCAGGATGCGAGGCGGTGCAGACTGTAGACGGGGAGGCAAAGGACGGTGGAGCCGGGGATGAAGGTGGAGGCTATGGTTATGGCTTCGGGAGGGGATTCGCGGAGGCCGTTGGAGAGGACGGGGGGGTGCAGGCGGAGGGTCTCGTTTATGGCGCCGTTGAGGTGGGGAAGGCTTTGCAGGGCTCGGGCGTCGGGTTTTGCGTCCAGTTGGTCGAGCTCAGAGCGGACTCTGGAGATTTGACAATGGGTCGAGGGCGAGGTGGTAAAATAGCATGGCGAGCGTTGTGGCTGTAGTGTCGGAGCCGGCGATTATGATGCCGAAGGCATCGCCGTTGAGCCAGCTGCGATCGGCCTCGAGGGAGTCGTTTTCGCGAGAACCGTTGATGAGCTAAGAGGTGATGTCGTTGTTTTCTCCGTCGTCTTCGCGGTCAATCCGTTCGCGCATCTGGGCGTCTGACCATACGAACATGCTTCTCCAGCCAGAAGCTACGCCGGGGATACTGAAGCCTATCCTTGCGAGCCAGGGCGTGGGTGTGAAGAGACCGAGTAGGGTCAGTCCATCACGCATCAGGTCGATGGCAAAATGGCGTTCTCTAGTCGCAAGCATGTTAAAGGACTTGCCGAAGGAGAGTTGGCCCATCAAATCGAAGGAGAAGTAGTGGAACCAGGAGGTTACATCCATTGGCGCACCTAGGCGTTGAGAGATTGCAGATGTGAGGAGAGAGGTGTAATAGGCCACTTGTGGTTCGTATTGGTTTTAGGGCTTTGGCACCGAAGCCATAGTCCCAGATACGGCGGCGCTGGTCGTGAAGGGTTTTGTTGCGCGTGGTTATGATGGAGGTTCGGGGGAGGAGAAGATCATAGAAGGGGGCTTTGGTGCATCTGCTGCCGGGGCCATTTATTTCCGCCATTGCTGACCGGGAGCGGACTGAGATCTCGTTGGGCCCTAGAAGTTGGCGATGTGAGCAGCTTTGCTGCTTTCGAGCAGGCCGGAAGGGCTCACCAGTGCGAACAAAGTCTCCATATTGCTGATGCAACTCATCCAGCACTTTGAAATTGGGCCGACCCAGCAATTTGCCCACATGCCAGAATTTGGACACTCGAGCTCCTATGGGACCTGGAAATTTGCCCAACTCATGGAAAAAGGCACGATATACGGCAATGCTAGTGAAGAGAGAGGCAGCATATGAGAGGACTACGAGGGCAGATGTTTTGGCAGCTTGGCCAGAATCGCTGAGCGCCCATAGTCTGGCCTCACCAATGAACAAGAATAGGGAGAAGAGTAAAAAGAAGCGGAAGAGCTGAGGGGCTTGGATATGGTGCTCATTGCGGATGAAGATGAGAGAGTGGGAGAGGATGCCCGCAGCAGCTGCTATGCAAAGCTTTGTCTGTTGTAGCATTGTGGACGAAGAAAAATAGCAGGTCTATAGGATCCAGGGTACAGTAGGAGCATTTTGGAGGACTTACATGTATCACAGCGATGTGGTTGTCAGTTGTGGAGCTTGTGGGTGGGCAGGTGTAGGCATATGAGACTAGGGACATAGGTCGAGAGCGATGACCTAGGTATACGGATAGATAACATGGGCTGCGTTGCAGGAGTTGGAGAATTTTTGATTGCCTTTTCTGGTACGTCTACGGCCAAATCAGGTCTGTGTTTATTAGAAGGGAGTGAATGCTGATGAGACGCAGAGAGCTTGCATCACCGAAGGGCTGCGCATTAATGCTATTGCGACATCTCGCTCCGTCCGCGCGGCACCGAACGAGACATTGCATTACAAAGATTGGATCATCGAGCCTGGGACGCCGGTGGGCATGAACACGCATTTCACACATCTGAGCTCCAAACTTTTTCCGGAGGCGACAAAATTTGATCCTTACCGTTGGCTGAAGGCTGAGAAGGAGGGTACGAAGGCGGAATTGGAGAAGTATTTCAATCCGTTTGGAAGAGGGTCGAGGAATTGTGTTGGGATCGAGTAGGGATTTCCTTCTCCATTTTTGTGTTCCTTCTCGTTTTCCTTCCTATCAACCAGAGTGTTCGAGTGTAGAGGCTGACGCTTTGTTACTTGATGTAGTCTTGCAAATGCTGAATTGTATATGACGATCGCGAATGTATTCCGCAGAGTGGAAATGGAATTGTTTGAAACGGAGAGGGATGACGTGACAATTGATTGTGATGCTTTCATCGGTCATCCGAAGAAGGAGAGTAAAGGCGTGAGGGTGAAGGTACCGAACAAGTGGCATAGGAGTTGAATGGCAAGCTACAGATCAACTAATGTTCTTGCCGGCTATCTCCTGTACTTGCAAATGGGATGAGACGTATGTAGTGCCCTACCGTCTCCTACCTCTTAGTAATCGCTCCCGCTAGATAACTTATGGGACACTTCCCTTTCGTATGAGATACTTGCACAGTACCTTATATAGTTCGGGCACAGAGGGAATGGGCTGTTGCCGCGTCCATGGGCTAAACATACCGAACCCACACCAGGTCACAGTCGTTCCTCTCACTTGTAATCGCCCAGGTAACTCATCGCAGTCAGATTTGTCATCCACTCATCCTGCTCTTGGTTCTTACGTTCTCCGTTGGTGCCATCGGCCTGGTCAGCGCAAGCTTGATCGGTAGTTCCTGCATTTATTGTTCGAGACTCGAAGCGCTATGCTCATTACTTATTCGTCGTCCTCTGTCTTCCCTTGTTGCAGTGAGGGGTTGAATACTCTTAATAGACGTCATAGTTTTCTTGCCTCCTGGAATTATAGCCTCCAGCTCTGCTTATTCCGACGTTTTATTGCAACCTCGGTGCTTTTCGTGTCTTTCTTGGTCTGGTGTACTCGAACCTAGCCCCCGCAAGAGGGCCTCGGTTGAGCCAGACATACAGGACGTGTTGCACAGCAGAAGCAGTTTCTGGTAACGGGGAGGAAGGAGACTGGTTGAGGATAGCTCGGAGAGAGGACAGTGAGACGGTTGTTCCGAATTCATGGGAGTGAAGAGGTTGGAATAGAGTTGATATTTGACTTGGGTAGAAATCAGCCTCGACCGCAGCATGCTTCATCAAGACACAATGGCTTATCATGCTTATCGCTTACCATACTCTATGACCTCGCACGCTTTGACTGACTCGCACTAGCCAAGCTCGCCAAGCGGAAAATAGAGTTCAATGAGGGTAGAATTCAGGGCGAGATAAGTGGGCGAGATGAGTGGGCGAGGATATAATGTTAAGTGACCAAGATTCTGGAGGTGACAAAGTTGTAGACAAAGCCGAGGAGAACAAGTTCTATATTTTAGACTTTGATCTCTGCTGTAGTCGGCTCTTTGTGGAGGTAAGAATATGATTGGTAGATATATACTCTGGAGGTAAGAATATGATTGGTAGATATACCTATACTCTGTAAGTAGGGAGCAGATCAGTAAGGTATGTATCACTATCAGGTCGGATGTGATTTCCGCGGGCCCTGCTTCCCTCGGATTTAGCCAGATTCCCACTCCTTCCGACGCTTCCCCGCTTCCTGCAGTCGCTTGGCCCATTTGGGCAAAGCGGGCTGACAAGTACGGAGAAGAGGATAGCGCTTGTACGCTTCGCCAATTCGCTTTGACGCCTCAACGGCCAGCGATCCAACCTGGGAATCCTTGAAAACTTGCCTGCCATCCGCACCTTTCAAGCTTTGTTGGATATATACATAAAAACATACATAAACAAAAGGCATCTCGCCACTTCTGAGAATGTAAAGCTTTGCTACCTGTCACATCTTCCTGTCCACAGCATACCTTCAAACCTGTTCTGGGAGATGAAAGGAGCCTGCATGAACTCCCTGCACCTCGGAGACCTTTCGCCGAGTCTCCCCAACTCATGCACTGTAGATCATCCAAAAGGAAATTGAAAACGACGTCGTATACAGTATCCAAGGCTTTGATCCTTCTTCACCACCTTGACCATTTCCACCATTCTCACCATTCTCACCATTCTCACCATCCTCCAAATCCAATTGAACTGGAGGGGACCAGAATCGATGTCGCTTCCGGTGATACAAGAATTGCTTGCCGAAATACAATCCCCAGACATTGGTCCGAAATGTAAACGTTTACCTTCTCTGCACCGTTCGTCGAGGGCAACCATCATCCCAAGCTAAGATACACAAGAATAATTTCATCATGACTTCCTCTTACCTTCTTTACCAAGCATCCTCACAGTCAGACAAGCGACATCCACCCACAATTGTGACAAGAACAGACTTCAACATGCCACGCTTCTCCCAGAAGCCATATGACCCATTCACACAGAATGACACAGCATCACCCACTGGCTTTCAGCCACCACAGCCAAAAAGACGACCCCCTCCAGTGCCTGTGCAGCAGCCAGGCATGACCATCTCAAGTTTTTCGCAGAGGCCCCTTGAGATTTCCACCGCGATTGATGTGGATTCACCTGCAATTTCCCAGGCCAGTAGCAGAATCGACAGTGAACCTATGCAACCACGCAACAACTCGGTGGCACAAAGCAGCGCCGGGACTAATGCATCCAACGAGACCGGTGGGAAAAGCCCGGGTTTCTTTGGTAATCTGTTGATGGGCAGGGCACCCCGAATGACGAAAAGTAGGCCATGCTGAATATTTTCCATCCGATTGAGATGCATGCTTGCTAATGAAGGTATAGATGGAAAGCAACAAAAGAAACGCGGGCCCAAGACCGACTCCAAGCCGGCGTTGAACTCGAAGCAAGAGAAAAATCGACAAGCCCAAAGGTGTGCTCTTCCTTTATTTGTCATGTAATTTTTGCCTCGAGGTTTTCTTGGATTCCTGCCAAGCAATTTTTACAAACATTCAATCTGCCAGCATCTAGAGAATCACCACCATTTTGACGTCAATTCCTCATTTCAACGCTTTATTTCAACACTGATCTTGCATACAGAAATCATCGCGAGAGGGTTGCGGCATACACAATGACAGTCGAGAAAGAAGCTAACAGAGCTCGAGACACTCTGAGGCTGACGGAACGTGCTCTTAATTTGGCCAATAACGAGAACTCTGCCTTGACAGAAGAGAACCGCAAACTCACGCACCAAAATGATGTCTTGACGCAGCTCCTTCGAGTCAACAACATCGGAGTCCCAAATTTCAGCACGACGCCGCTCTCGTCTAACAGCCAGCAAGGCTCAGCACGTATTAGTGGTAGCCGTGCCGCCACCGAGGCGTCTCGTTCATCGAACCATCAAGGATCATCATACGGCGGCAATTCTAGTAACTCACAGAACGCCCTTGGGGGCATTAGTCCCAACGGCCCTGGCTTGTCTCCAGCGTCCCCTGCTTATCCTTATGTCCATGGCGGAATCATGCACGACGTCGGCCCTCATCAGAATGGCTTCTCAGGAGGTAGCCAAACGTCACCCTCGTCTGGCAACAACCCGTACGCACAGGAATTCGCCGGCAGTCAAGTCAACTATTCTAACGAGTCTGCCTTTGCTGCAACTCCATACGCCAATACTAACTACGACAGTCCTTACGCGAGCACAAACCACAATGGCAGTCAGACTCATGTGCCAGCCAACCAGTTCGAAGCTCAATCGATGCCACAACAGAGCCATGCATTCACTCCGGCTCACGCACATGCTACTCCAGCTCCCTCGACTCAAGCGCCCTACGCCAACGCTTCCAGTCCTTATGCGAACCCAAATTACCAGAGCAGTCCTGAGGAAGTCAACCAGTTTCAAGTCCCGTCAATGCAAATGCCGCCTCCCAATGGACCTAGCGACTACCAGACGTACCCTGCAATGAACATCACAGTTCAGAGCCCCTACTTCAATGATTCCTCTGACCAGCAAACACCAATTCCTGATGCCGCTCCCTACGGGCCCATATCGTTCACCAATGTTTCAAAGTACGAGACGTCTCATCCAATCGAGGTTGCCCAATGGCGCCTCTTCCTGCCAGATCTAGACGAGCCAGAGATGACACGCGAGTTCGCCATTCCTTTCATCCTCGAGTACGTATCTCCCCTTGAATCTATTGCGCCAGCCAGCCCAAATCTCTTCCTTCCCAACACCTGAGCCCTGCTGACCGCGCGTACAATAGCCTCGAAGCGGGATGCCGTGACCACGTCGCTTTCATGATCAACCGCTCTAATGATGCCGTAGCTAACCCTAACCCTGCATCTCACAATGAGTACAATCACAACGGCCACGGCCTCATGGTGTCCTCGACGCACTGGCACTCTTTAGTCAATAGCGGGACCGACCTCCCCACCGCCCCGGCCATGGAGCAATCTGACCTGAATTTCATTGAATCCCTCATCAATAGCGCCGATCAGATCCCGCTCCGTGGTGAGATGACGCCCGTGCAGGCTTGGACCTGGATGAAGCAGCAGCGTGGTCGCGCCGACTGGCTGTGCAACGAGGACTGGGAGAAGCTGTGGAGGATTTTGAAGGATGCGTGTCGATGCTACGGGTTCGGTGCTGTGGTGGAGAAATACGAGGTGGAGAATGCGATGCATGAGGTTTACTGCGCGAGGCATCCGGAGATGAATAGGGAATGGGAGTAAGAAAAGGGGCTTCGAGGCAACACCGCTACATGATACCCTCGTTTTGTGCGATCAGAGGTGTGCTAGGCACGCCTGTGAAATCAAATGTGTAATACGACCGTTTCCTTGTCTACGACTCTTCGATTCTTCAATGGGACCGCCTCCTTCTCGGTATGACAAGGATAAGAAGTCAGCAGGAAATGGTCATGGGTATGCCCTTTTGATCTACAATTTTTCGATTTTGGTACCGCCTCTTGTCAGCACGACATTCCAGTAGGAAATGGCCATGGGTGCGCCTCACCACTTTTGTCTACCACTTTTTTTTCGATTCTTGAATGGGACCGCCTCTTGTCAGCGTGGCAAGGACAATCCAGCAGGAAATGGCCATGAGTGCGCCCTTTTTGTTTCCGAATCTCCCCGATCAGAACGGTCACTTGCTCATAACATGCATAGATAGATAGGGTCCAGGCCCGTTCATAGAGAGAAATAGCTTGATATCAAATGAAATTCCAGAAGCCAAACAAAGTAGCCATCCTGGGCACGACCCCGGGAGGATTATATCTATTTGCTACAGATTTCCATTCTTTGCACCGGAAATGTTGCAGCCCACAACGAGAAGCCACCACCCTCCGTGTTGAGTGGGCGTTGTCCTACAACGCCTGAGCCTAGGCCATGTATAGATTGGTGGTTACCTAGGATGGCAGCTGCAGTATTTGGGGTATGATCCTCGATCCTACGTGCCTACCCGGCATCAATTTATCCGTCATATACCTACTAATATTCATCGTAGGACAATGAAATCGTCCAATGAAACCTGAACGTGACTTGTACGACTTTTGGTCAAAGAACAGAGAAACAGGCTCGAATTGGACCATGGCGCCGCACGCTTGTCCTCTATCTGCAGGTCCCATCTCATCGCGTCACAGCTGTCAGGTACGAAAAGAGAATTTGGATTCATCTACCCTCCACCAAGATTGGAGGCGTGGAGTTCGTCGTCAATCGGGAAGATGTGGACAAGTATAAGATGGAGCTGTGCGTGCAGCTCTGCTTCATTTCCCTGAGCAGACTCACCACAGACACGCTTTGGAGTACAAGACGCTGGACAGAAACAGAATGGCTCTCTTACGCTGCCTCGTCGCCCTCCTGGCCTCCCCTTCTCTCTTAGCATCAGCAACCCCAAGATACTCAGACCTCCGTCAACGAGCTGAGGCATCAAGCACCCTTATTGCCTCCAGTCAAACCATCACCAATCAGACCACCTGCGACAATGAGCAATATACCTATCAAGAGCTAGCGGGCTATGGTTTTGTGCCCTCCAATGCCACAGACAAGTACGGAGATACCCTGGGTGGCTATGGCAGTGCCATTGCTATTGATCGAAGCTCGTGGCAGAAGCTGAACAACGGGAGCTACACCGGGCTGTTATGGGCTATCCCTGACCGGGGGTGGTATGTTGCTGATGGAGCCGGTCCGAGATACGTACAGACACGCTGACAGCGGATGTAGGAACACCGAAGGAACACTCAACTACCAGAACCGTGTCCACAAGTTCGCCATCACCCTGACGCCCATGCCTAACGCTACCCTCGCCAATCCATCTGGGCCAAACCTTCAAATCACCTACCAAGACACTATTCTCTTCACCGGTCCCGACGGCACCCCGACAACTGGTCTTGACGCCGACGTTCTTGGCTCAATCACTTACCCCGGCTTCCCAATCCTGCCCGTTGCTACCTTTACAGGCGATGGGTTTGGCGGCCCTGGGCCCGGCGGAAGACACATCCCCATCGACAGCGAAGGCCTTGCGCTCGCTTCCGATGGCGGATTCTGGGTGTCGGATGAATATGGGCCATACATCTACCATTTCTCAGCACAGGGGCTCATGACACAAGCGATAATGCCGCCAGCAGCGTATATACCACATCGCAATGGCAGCATAAGCTTCAGCGCCGATTCTCCGCCCATTTACAACATAAACGAGACCATCATCCCAGCCAACACTGTAACGGGAAGGGATAACAACCAAGGCCTTGAAGGGTTGACCCTGTCGAGTGATGGGAAGACCCTCTATGCGCTTATGCAATCAGCACTTGACCAAGAGGGCGGGCCTAGCAACCCATACCGTCGCCAGGCGAGACTCCTAGAATACGACATCTCCAATTCCACGAACCCGGAGTACAAAGCTGAGTACGTCGTCACCTTGCCACTCTATACGGACCCAACCGCCAAAGCTTCAAAGGCAACGAAAGTGGCTGCGCAGTCTGAGATTCACTCTCTGGGCAACGATCAGTTTCTCGTCCTAGCACGCGACTCAGGCGCTGGACATGGGCAGTCTTCATCCCTCAGCGTCTACCGGCACGCAGACATCTTCGACATCTCATCCTCCGGTGGAGCCACAGATATCGAATCTGCGGCGAACGACGCCACGAATGGCAGCATTGCCTCAAATACGGGCGTGCTCGATGCTGGCATCACAGCAGCAGAGTATTGTACCTTCTTGGACTACAACGTCAATGCGCAGCTTGGCAGATTCGGACTGCATAATGGCGGAGCGCAAAACGCGACACTGCTGAACGAGAAATGGGAGAGTCTGGCGATGGTGCCTGTTGATGGAAATGATGGGACGGACGGGGAGTGGTTCTTGTTTAGTCTAAGTGACAACGATTTTATTACTCAAGATGGTGTGTGCTTCTATACCTCTCACTCTTTTCTTCTATGGATGAGGATTGGGGCTAATGCACGACCAGGCCATCTCAACTTCGGCGCATACTCCTACAAAGACGCCAGCGGCTACAATCTCGACAACCAAGCGCTCGTCTTCCAAGTTCAATTGCCAACGAACGCGAGTCCGTCATAGGGAGGAAGCCTTCCCATGTGGCCATAATTACATTACAAAGTGCATAATCGAAGAGAACCACAGCTTGTAAGACACCATATAGAGTCACATCAATACACTCATTAATACCTTGACATCTAACCGCCATCAATCCCCCTCTTTCCGTTTCACAGATGCTTGCCTCTATAGCTGCCAGTACTTTCTTCACTATGACGCCCGTCGTGTTGTCAATGGTGCCAAAATTACGTGACGAGGCTATGGATAATTTTCGAAGGCGTGAATGCCATGGTAAGGACAATGTCTGACGGCTTCAGAAGCTATGCCAATTACAAATCCCTTTACTCGCTTACCCCGTGGACTGTTGACGGGGCGTCGGGCATCTTTCCACCGTTATGATAACGAGAGAGGTTACGAACGATAGGATGCTCGACCACGCACTCGCTTCATTTGGGACATGTATTTGTGTGTCTCTTGGCTGTAGTGTGCGTGTCTGGGCTTGACTGACCGCTTCAGGTGCACACGCGGTGAGCAGTCTCTTCTCGAGCGATCGAATGCCGAATAGAAAATCCCACTCCTGTTCCCGGTATGAAAATCAAGGTAGCCCAGATGCTTTCTTACATGATACTTTGTAGTGGCTTGTGTCGATCGAAGCTTCAGACTAGAGGCCAGGGCTAGGTAGGGCTAACGTGACTGGACTGCACGAGACATGGGTATATAGAGACGTCCATGCACCTGGAGCATATATATGAAATCGCTGGCGGTTTCACCCTAAGAGCCACCTCACAACAATCTGTGCACAGCCCAGAGCAGTCCGAGTGGTTTCCTTCGGGAGCCATGTCTTAGCCTCTATGGTGCCTCAAATCCACACAGAGTAGACGGCCAGTGAGCTAATTAATCCATGCCAAGGCCAATAGCCACTGGCCACCAAATATCAACAGCTACTGTCTGAGCACTTCCCCCTATAGTCTTCTCAGGCTCGCTCTTCATTCCTGACTCCCGAGACCTTGTGGCTTCCAGATCCGATTTACTGGGACACGTGTCGTTTCGGATTTTTTCCCCGAACAGACCCGTGGAGTTCGCGCGGAGAAGAAGGGGCCAAGACGGACTATGAGAAGGGGTCGTTGTTGCGTGTGCGGACGATTGGGACATTGAGGTAGAGGAGGTCATTGGGGTAAGAGTGTGTTCGGGGGAAAGTCCTATTTGTTGTATTGAAGCGCCACCAATGATAGAGAATTTTTAGTCGTTCCTCTATACTATGAGTTGAGACGATGGTACTTCATAACCTGGCTGATGGCAGACTCTTTTTGGAGCTAGCTCATGTGTGCCTCGACCACCATTGGACAGCCCTCCCTGTACACTTGTAAGTCCGTGCAGAATTTCAGGCTGACAACAATGCAGCAATCGGAGTTTCTGCTTTGCCATCCTTGGTCGCAATTCGCACATTTGCACTCGTCTAGCTAGTAACGTCGTGGTAGTCAGCATCATGCAGGTATCATTGCATCGATGTGCGCTAAATTTTAGGGCTAGGTGGTCTTAGCGTCTTTCGTACTCGGTAGAATGCCTTGATCGAGTCTAGTGAGACGAGCAGCCAAGAGAAATAGATATCGAAGAGCGATCCGAATGGTTCCATCCTGCAAACTGAGAACCCCGGCAGCGTGCATGTTGGCTTCGGCAGTGCATGAGGTAGGGTGTCGGCGGGGTCGAGATAGATACTGGGCTGAGCACTCTGGATAAAGACAGAGCTCGTCTGCTGTACGTGGCGTCCATCGCCTTGTTGACCCTTACAGAGAAACAGCAGTACTATCTCGTTTAAGTTGTGCATCTTCCTGTAGCAAAGAGGAGTCGAGATGTCCGGAGAAACCTTTGTCGGTAGCTATGTCCTGCAGAGACTGCACCAGCTTGGGCTCAAGTCCGTCTTTGGGGTACCTGGAGGTAACTCGTCCCACCTGATTTTCCGTGTCACATGGTTTGACCACGCTCCAGACTATGAGCTCGCCCTTCTGGACCTCATCCCTAAAGCTGGTCTTGAGTGGAAGGGAAATCCCAACGAACTGAATGCTGCATATGCTGCAGACGGCTATGCTCGCATCAGCAATGGCATCGGGGCCCTCGTGACAACCTACGGTCCTGGCGAGCTTTCTGCCCTTTGTGGCATTGCTGGAGCTTATTGCGAGTATGTGCCCGTGTTACATATCGTGGGGTATCCGTCCGTGGAGATCATGAATGGCCACAAGATCATGCATCATTCCCTTGGCCACGGGACCTTCACGTGAGTGATTGAGCTGCACGGTGTCCCATACCGAAACTGAAAGAAATTAGGGAGTTCCATGATATGTCAAAGAAGATCTGTTGCGCCACTACAGTCCTGATGGAAGCAGAAACAGCTGCGTCGGAGATTGATCGTGTTCTCAACGAGATGCTGTACCAGTCACAACCAGGATATATTGGGATACCAACCGACATATGCTACACCAACATCTCTTCATCATCTTTGCAAGCACCACTGAAGGCAGAGCTTCCTGGGAATGATAGTGGAGCAGAGAAAATCGCTGTCGCCGAGATCCGCGAATTGATCGAGACAAGCAGCAAGCCAATCATCATTGTGGATGGTGGTGCAACCCGCAATCTGGTGCTCTCAGAAGTTGAAAGGTTTTGCGAGGTGACAAAACTTCCATACTTTTCAAATCCTTGGGGCAAGGGTGCTGTTTCAGAAGCGGGTGACCGCTTCGGAGGTGTATACAACGGCTTGGGATCCAAGCCAGACGTCAAGGAAGCTATAGAGAGCTCTGACTGTGTTTTGTGGATCGGTAAGCTGTCGAGCGATTTTAATACGGCTGAGTTCACAGAGTACATCAAGCTTGACAAGGTCATTGAATTCCAGCGCTTTTGGATAAGCATCGACGGGAGGAAAGTCGACTTGAACATGAAATCGGTACTCCAAAAGCTGAACGAACATTTTCAGTCGACACCGTTGAAGTTGGAATATGCGTGGCGCTCTATGCCGTGCACACCTTACCCGAAGCTGGGATCCGGCGTCCCAAGAGGGAAAATGACGCAGGCCTGGCTGTGGCCTCGATTTGCAGGCTTCCTCCAATCTAACGATATTCTTGTGATTGAGACCGGTACAAGTCAGATTGGTATCAACGAGACGCGCTTTCCTAAAGGCCTCAGAGCATTCACCCAAACGATCTTCGGTTCAATTGGCTTCGCCGCTGGGTCTTCCGTTGGCGCCTTTATCGCAGGCAAGGAACAAGGTGGATTGAACAGGAACATTCTCATCACCGGTGAAGGCTCCTTGCAGCTCACCATCCAGGCTTTTTCCGACCTATTGCGGCATGACCTGAGACCGATCCTTTTCATCTTGAACAATGGCGGATACACGATTGAACGCGTGATCCACGGTCTGCGCGAAGAATACAATCATGTTCCGATGTGGAAATATGGTGAATTGCTCGATGCGTTCGGAGTAGGATACGAGACCAAGGCATATCAAGTGCGAACATGTAAGGAATGGGACGATCTTTTAGGAGAAAAGGCCTTTAGCGAAGCCCCGTGTGCCCAGGTAGGTCTCCGGACGAACTGGTACAAGAGGTTTTCTTGCAAGGGGACAGTGTTGAAGTACTGACACGCTTGTTCTTAGGTCGTAGAGATATTTCTGGATGAATTGGATGTTCCAGGAGCATTGAAAGCGATTGGTGAAATGATTGACCAGAAGAACGCTAAGAAGTAAAAGCCTGACGCGAAAAGGGGTCTGACTGTCGTGGACGAGATGCTCAGAATGCGCGATTTCTGTCTATCCTACCATTGGCATTTCACTAGAAGGAAACTTTATTGTTTGCTAGTATAGCTGGTAAAAACGTGTAACATGCATCTGCAATATGCACCTTAAAGAACGGATGCTGAAATCTACGCTGGTTCATGAGCAGCAGCTGTCCTCGGGCTACTCATATCGACTCTTCAAAGTCGATCGTGGCAGCAAGTGCGAGGCTGTCAGCCATGGACATGGTTCCCCCTGTTGGGACGTTCGTTGTCCCATGAGCTTGTTCCGCCATTTGCAATCGGTCCCTAAAGTAAGTTGCAATTTCGCGGGGGAATCTCATCAATTCTACCGCACTGCTGATGCCTTCTGGATTAAAAGTCTGTTTCAAGTCGTTGATCTCGCCTGCCAATGACTCAATAGCTTCCATGCGCATCTTGGGGTAGTATGCAGGGCCCGGGCTCGGAAGGTGCAGCTGAACGGCCAGTGTCACGGCATAAAAATGAGCCAAAGTCGTCATAGTCGGAATACTTTGATCTGTCACATTGAAAAAGGAGACAGGGAGCCAGATGATCCATGCCCGAAGTGGGTGCAATACCTTGAACTGATCCTGAGGATTAGGACCGGGTGGCGCAATCCGAAGGTTCTGGACAAAGTCGAGAAGTTGGCGCAAAGATTTCACTTGCTCTCCACTATCCGCAGCGAAAGCCATGGCGCGTTCCAGTGACAGGATCGACCCTTCCAATAATCCTAGTCCCGCGTGTCCAGGGACCTCGCTTCGATAGGTTGGTATAATTCCGAGCTCGTAGAAGTTGTCACCGAGGAATTCTGGGAAGCAGGACTGTGCCTTCCATCCTTGCAAAGTCGTATGAAGCTTTCATACTTAGCTGTGGTCCGTGTGTATGTCGGACGATCTTACAGTTTTAATCCCTTGCATCAAAGCAGCCCAAGCCTGCCTGCAATAGCCATACTTGAATCAGCGGCTTTGTTTAAGCCTGCTATCTCAATCAAATTTTGGGGACACCTACCAACCCGGCGATTGCCAAGAAAGCAGAGCAGACGCTGCAAGCACAGCGTCGGAGTTCTCTTGGGTAAGAGTCCCAACAGCAAGACTGAGGCTTCGGAACGCGTTGCCTCGATGAGCAAATGCTATCTGGTCCATAGCGGCAGATTTACAGGTGCTGGCGAGATGGGTAGCCGAGAGCGCAACCAGGGACTGCATTGTATAGTCATGTGTTGTAGCGAGGGTTACAAAGCTGGCATTGGTTATGCAAGGTCACCTTTATGCCCCAGCTTGCAATTAACACAATTGAGGGGCAGCGTACTCTGGCATCTTATGAGCCCAGGTAGTGAATCTCGCAGATTTGGTACGCTCAAGATTTTGCGAGATGGTACATAAATGGAACAGTAGGCGGCATTCTTCAGTCGAAAGGTCGTCGGGATTCGGCGCAACAGTGAGTTGCAGGTGAGGAAAGGGGAATTTCTTGGTCTGTTGCCAATCGTATGTGCCGACCTCAATTTCAATCGGCCAAGTGAACTCTCCGATAGTCGATGCCAGCAAGGTATTTTCTGCCGCATTAGGATCATCCATGTAGGCGCATCTTAAACCACGCTTCGTGCAATTGCGGCTGATAGAACAGTCAGGAATCGACACAGGAACTCGAAGCGAAAGGAGACTGACCACTGTGGGAAGTATTCATCGCAACGGACCCTTCGGGTCTTGCAAGTCTGGCAGCCTTTCCTAGATTTCGTGTGGGCCCTGCGGGTAGCAGAAGAAGACATGGTCCAGACAATTGAAATTCTAGTATGTTACATCCAGACTGCAGAATGATGAAGGTCTGGAGGAGGAAAGGAAGCGGTCAGAGCAAGACTCTCATATTGGTGGGGTCCTAGGGCGCGCTAATCGTTGCCAAAAGCCGAAGGTGCTGCTGACAGTGCAGCAAACCCGCCCCTCCTCCCTTTCCCCCTCAAGGTAGGTGGGTTGCAAAGCAGCCTCGATTATCTGTTCCCATCCCATGGCCCATTGCATGTGAGGGAGGTTCGGCCCGTCGCCCGATCCCGAGTGTAGTCTTCCAAGAGCAGGCTCTACATTCAAGAGACTGTGTACTCCACGGTCTCTTGACTCGATATCCTTCCATCCAATAAGCATTGACCGGGCGAGTCGCCTTAAGAAAGCTGCTAGATCCATTGTATTAGAAACAGGAGCTGTTGAGATTGGTGCTTGATGCGAGGGATGGCTGTAGGCTACGATCGATCTGAGCGGTTCCAGATATATTTCATTCTCATGCCTCGAGATCATAGTGTAGCCCTCAAGAACTAGGCACGAGAGTTCAGGAGAGTGTGAGGCTAAGACGATGTACGGCGTGATTGCTGTCCGTTCTTCACCGGAGCTCTTGTGGTGCATCGTCATTACGGTTGTAAGAGAACGTCCTAGGTTGGTGGAGTTCCTTAAAAGTCTTTTCTTTCTCTTCTGGCTTTGGGCCCAATGTCTTCTGTAGACCCCAGAGGAGACCAATGGAGACGACGGCTTCAATGAGACCTGCTGCCAAATTCTCCGCCTTCAGCGAATTCCTGGTTTGAGGGAAGAACTTCTGGATTCTATTCCAGAAAGACATGGTAATTCCACAGCTTCAATGCCAACGAAAGTCGCAATAGATGGCTTGCAGGTTCGGTCAGCGACTCGTCTGCTGTGACAACGGCGTAATGACACGATAGATGTAGAAGCTCTGGTGCTCTTCGAGAGAGAAAAAAGTTGTCGGAAGCGGAACAATACATTACCGCGCACGTAATTTTTTAAAGTTTAGCGCGAATAAAAAGAGTGCCGAGGGTGCGAAAGCTTTAACATTCAAATTCACGCCCCTCCTAATTAAATAATAAATTTTATTTATCTTCAAGAGTAATATATACAGATGTTGATCTTCTCATTATACGATGCATTCTATAGTCATCGAATCTGAAACTTTTCAGATCAAAACTGTATTTCGAGAGTTCTCCCTTTTCGATTCTTTTACTTCGTGTGTCTCGATGGTATATTCATCAATTGCTTCAAACGTCGACAGCGTTAGAATCGTGGTAGTGTAAAGGGTAGGTTTGTTCGTACCTCGTACCGTCTTTGAATATGAGTGAAACTTAAATAATATTGTTTTGTCAGGAAGGATAGCGAGTTCAAATGCCAAAGTAAGGTTTCGCATTCTTTTTGCTCACCCAAGATATACGCCCAGACTCTTCTCTCTCCTCTCGGGGCTCTCTGGGATCAAAGCTGATATCGCCATATTCGCTGAGATGTGCTCTATGAAACCGCGTCGCAACAATGACCCCATCAAATGACCAACCACCCGCGCTGTGCAGACTTTCATCAAAAGCATTTTTAGTCGGACGATAATACATGCAGCAGCCTGAGCGGGACGTGAGAGTATACACCAGCATAGGAACCGGAAATTCCTGCTTGACGAGCTGCTTTCGAAGCCACTCTAAGATAATGCTAGAACATGCTATTTCGCCTTAGCATGCTGTCTCATCTGCTGGCTTCCTTCGCTCCATTATTTCTCCTTTTCCACAGCAAGCAAACTCCATAGTCCGCATATCCAAAAGTCTCTCTCTCTTTCTCGACTTCATGTCAGGATCTGCCTTCGACGTTATCCGCGAGAGCGGCACGGAACGCTCCTAGCATGATTGGTGGCACGCCCGTAGTATTCACTGACGTCCAGTTGGAAGCCAACCCGTTACCAGGTGCTGGGATTATTCCCGCCGGACTGTTAGAAAATGAGTTCAGAATCATATCAAAGAGCGACCCGGATTTCCACATGAATAGACTGAGCACGGACTGCCTGGGCTGTTGAGCTGTAGCAAGATAGTCGTCAATACTCTTCTATCCGCTGACATCGATCACAAAATCGCTTACTGCTTGGTATCACGACTACCCCTCCAGACGCCAACGGCCCGTTGAGCAGACACTTTGTCATCATGAAGTTTCCTCCAGCATTGACCTTGGCCCAGCTCGTCCCGCCTAAAGCATTGACAGAGCCATATCCCGATGCATAACTCACAAGCGCAAAGTTGCACGAGTCTAGGAATCAGGCATTGTGAGCAAATCGACTCCATCTCTCCTCCACGACCTACTGTTCGGCCGGTCATACATACTCAATGTATAATACCTAGGCACTTGGACCACCCAATTGAGATGCGATGCTCCCACTATGCCGATTACACCAGGCCAGGAACCTTTGTCGTCAACTCTCATCTGCTCCTCGTCAAAAACGCGCTGGACATTGTCTTGGTAATTGGCGAACGATTCCAGGAGAGGATGGCAATCAACGATATTTGGCGAGCCATAAGTCTCCCGGCCACAGTAGTAATCTTCGGCGTTATCTTGTCGATTCACTGAGACCGGGCTAGCAAGAGAGATGGGAAGGAGAGCAAAGAACCATACTGGGCGGGGAAACATTGTCAAAATGGGTTTGAAAAGTGGGGAAAGGATGTCTGATAATACCCCCCAAGCAGACGAAACTCGCGCATCGCGACTTATTCGACTAATCCCCATTGCCGGATACCCATGGGCCATATCAATCTATCAGACTTTTCCCATGCGAATTTGATGTGCCGCTGATCCTGTGGACCCTGTGGGGATCGCATCATAGGTGCGATTGGCGGCGCTTCTTGTAACGACCTTTAAACCGAAAAGGCGACAATCGCACGCCATATCGTGGTACCTGACTCCCAGGACCGGCTCGTCTGCCCGACCAAACCCTTCGCGATCCCAGTCCTTGCATGATCTGGGCCTCCAGATCCCCCTTAAAAGCTCTACAGAGAAGCGAAATACCCGCGTGATCTCGTTCTCCACAGGCACACTGCCCTGAAATCGCTATCTAGATGGACCATTCCCCTCTTGCCTTCGCCGAAGCCCACATCGCAAAGGAAAGAATGCTGCTCATCCCCTCGCTCCTCGCGGCCATCCTCCTCCTCGTAGCCATTCCCTTACCCACACATGGCGCCTCCATCCTCTGCGCCGAGAACCTCTACGGCAAACCCCTTCTCTCCGACGCAATAACAATAAGCAACAATCTCCCCTACGTCAAACTAGATCCCGACCACCAAATGGACGCCGGACGCATCTTCGCCGAACCAGCATTCTTCACGCCCAAATTTCAAGGACTGCTGAATACATGGAGTTCAGCCATGGTGCAGTTGCCGCGAGTGTGGCGGTATAGTGGGTCTTCACCCTGCGTGTCTATTAAGCTGCCTTTTTTTCCCTTCTCTACTTCGAACAACTCGGATGTATTGAATAGAACGGCCTTCACTGACGGCAAAGGATACGAATAGGGTCCGCGCGCATCGCCCTCCTCTTCTACGCCAACGCCGCGGGCCAAGTCCCCTTACCCAGCGTCAACTCGAACTGGCGCGTCGTCCAAGCGGCCACGGCTGGCGTAGTGCAATATTGCATCAAAAGCCAACAGGGCGTCGGAGGCGTGTGGATCGTCACCGGTAACGTTCTCCCCCTTTCCTTGCCTCTCCCCTCTCTTTCCCCATGATGAAAATGCGTCGTCAACCCACCCGATACACGGATCCATTCTTCCCACATTACCATATGGAGTAGGACATCCGCTAACAGCTTCCGTATTAAAAATGGCAGATCACACACAGACGCCCTACCTGTCCCTCTTCCTTTACGAATCCGGCGCCCCGTTCGAGGATGTGATGAATCGATACATGATCACTGGGCTGGGCGTCAATCCCTTTAACCCGAGGGGATTTGGGATCGAGGGCGTTGCTTTAAATTCGACCGGGGTGTTGGGGACGGTGGAAGATCAGGCGGAGTTGATGGGGAATGTGGCTGCGACGGCGGGGATAGGGGCAGAGCCGAGTCCGGCGGCGAGTGTGGTTGCGGTGTTGCGGGGTCAGTTTGGGGTGCAGTGAAGATAGATAGTTAGGGCTTCAATGATGTAGGAGATAGATAAGATGGGAATGAATTGAATCATCGAAGGGAAGCATTTGAAGTTCGCTTTTCAAAGGATCTTAATCATATCGTCTATGCTTCCAAAACTGCAGCTGCCAGCCTAGCACACCACGCTCTAAAAATCTCCGCCCCCTTTTCAACAAAAATCCATCTCCCAACTATTCCCCCAAAGCCGCAACCTTGAGATCCAAATCCGCCTGCAGACTGCGAATCTTATCCAGCAACTTCTTCTTGAGCAGCGCATTCCCAATCGAATCCGCCTTGGTCTGCTCCTGCCGAATCGCCGCCTCCAAATCCGCAATCTCCTCCCGCTGCCTCTGCCTATCTTGCTGCCGCTCCAACGCGTCCTCGTCAACCGACGCATCCGAGTCGTCGTCGTTGTCATCGGAGGCTTCGTCCGCCGAAGTGGTCGCAGCGCCAGGAGTGTCTGCGGCCGAGGGGGTGGGGAGATTGGCGGAGGGGGAGGCCGGGGTGGATGTGCCGTCGTGGGTCGGGGTGTCGAGGGGAGCGGCGGAGGGGAGGTCAAGGTCGGCGGAGGCGGCCATGGCGGCTTCGAGCTCCATGGCGGCTTCGAGTTCTTTGGCCATGGCGTCATGATCCGCATCGTGGCCTTCAACTGTGGTTTCGATGTATCCTCCTTGGTCATCGTCGTAGTCCTCGCCTTCGGCGTCTTCTTCGTCATCAGAGACTTCTTCGCTCCCACTTCCTCGATTCTCTCTGTCCCTCCTCTCCCGTAATTCGTTCTCATCAACAAGCTCAATTGATGGTTCCCCTATAGCCTCCTCGTCTTGCCGTAGCAGAGCTTCTACCTCAGCCTCCACCTCCATAACATCCCTCACACTGATCCTCTTCCTGAACCGCCTCGTCCGTACCTTGTACAACGGCGGTGTGATCCCACTAGCCCACTGGAACGTCTTCTCATCCAACTCTCCTCTCTCATTCAACTCCCCTTTTCCACTTGGAATTGGATACAGCAACGCGTCTTCCTCCTCCTTAATCCGCCCCATCACAACAAGCATCTGGCACACATCCATACTCTTCATCCACGGCCCCCTCTTCTCCCAATTTTTCATCGCCTCAATGACACATGGGAGATCCACCAACACGGCCGCATAATGTCGTCCATTCACACTCACAGCAGCTCTCCGTCCATCAGCGACTAAAAACCGCATGCGTACATCTGCTCCGCCGGATCTCCGACCGAAATTGCCTTCCGCGGCTGCCTTCCTCACGATGTCGCAGTCCTCGCCTGGTTGCATGCGCAGAATGAACCCTTCAGAGATTGTAGGGTCTAATTCGCGGTCGTCGGCTTCGCTGTCATAGCCGACGCCTTTCTTTCTCACTGGGATCTTTCCATTGACCTTGAATTTTATATGTGGGGCGACTGGGGCGCGGGTGTGGAGCTTGAGTTTCTTGACGGCTGGGCCGGGGGCTGATCGAGGCTCTTCTCCGTCATCATCGTTGTCGTCCTCGACTTCAAGAGCGCGCTTTTTGGGGGTGGGTTTGGACTTGCGGGGGGGTTTGGCGGCGGTTTTAGAACCGCTGGAGGTAGGCGCGTTGGCGGCGAGTTGAGGAGCTGGAATCTGGGAAATGCTGCTGAACTTGAACTTTAGCTTGGGCGTGCTTGATGAAGATGTCGGGGAGGGCCCCAAATTGAGTTTGAGGGATGGACGCTGTGACATCTTGGAAAGGGGGATATGAGGTGGACGGCGTCAGCAAGTCGTTGAGATTAGTAGACAGTGTAGGATGTAAGTCGTAATTGAAGGATGCGGGCCAAACCTCCAAAAGGCGCTAGTGATTCTGCAGAGCAGGCAATATCTTGATCCCATTCTCACCATTCACAACGGATATACGAATGCTACGACAACACGCCTTCATTCTGCCATGGCAGCCACCAAGGCCCTCACCTCAACATCATCGCCCACCTTTTGACCTCACCACCACCACCAGTACCACACCATGTCAACCAACTCCCTCCACACCTCCCTCCTTCGTCCCCCAATCCTCCACATCCTTCGCGCCGCTGGCTTCACCTCCACTCGCCCCTCCGTCCTCGACACCCTCGTCGACCTAGCCTCCCGCTACCTAACCCTCCTTGCGGCCCACACAGCCCGCCACGCCCTTCTACGACACCCTTCTCTGCCCCATGAGTCCCCTGACACAATCACAATCACCGACGTCCGTCTGGCCCTCCAAGACACAGGCGCACTCTATCCACAGATGAGTACGATGGAAGAGCAAGTCCGCGGCGAGGAAGACATGCGCGGGATCGAAGCTTTCATATCGTGGTGCACGGGGCCCGGCGCGCTGGAAATCCGGCGCATCGCTGGCTTAGCGCCCGAGACATCTACGGCTATCACCGAACCGAGTGCGAGTGCAGCATTGGCTGAGAAAGCTGCGGCTGAGACGATGTTGGTGGAGAAAGCGGAGGATTTCTTAACCCAGCTCAAGAAGAAGCATGCGAAGACGAGAGATGGAGAGGAGAGTCGATGGGCTGGTACCGCTCTGGGGAGGGAGAAGGACAGGGAGGGCGGGGTGAGGATTGAGGGGTGGGAAGGGGTGGAGGAGTTGGGGCATTGGGCGGAGAGGTTCAGGAGGAAAGGGGATGGGGTTGATGTGGTGGGGGCAGGGAGTGAGAGTAGCAGTCCGTTGAGTGAGATTAGTGCTGTTACTGCGACTTGAGATACCCGGAAGGCGAAGGCCTAAGAAAGAGGAGCGATAAATGGGCGAATGCTACAAGATACTCAGAAGGCTCCCGAGCGATTGCTACGGGTGACTTGACAGATTCGAGAGGGGAGTGTGGTCTTCTCGGGGTGGGCCTGGAAAGGCAGTGGCTTGCAAGCAAGCTGTCAAGCATCTTCGAATTTTGATCAAGTATCTCGCTGGAGAAAGAAAAGCACCGATAGCGGAGGGCCGAAGTTTTTGAAAGGAGCGGTGAGGTGAGATGATTGACAAGCTATGCATAGTGTACACTGAAGCTCTCGAAATTATCCCTTGTATCGATAATCTGTCAAATACAAAAAGAAACGAACAACTGCGCATCCGATTATCTCACAGCCTCTCCACCTCCCTCCCATTCATCCATTCGCACATGGCCCCGTCTCTTCATCCACCACTACGTTCTATTCCAGAGTTAGGAACCTCCAACAGCCGCCCTTCCCGTACTCGTCGAGAAATCAATTCTCAACGCCCTCCCACAAACCACCTTGCCTGACAACTCTGTCATCGCCCTCTCCGCACTGGGCGTATCCGTGAAATCCGCATGCGCAAAGCCCCTAGGCTGTCCCGTCCTCCGGTCAATCGCCACCCTCACATCAATTACATTCTTGACCTCTCTGAACAGGTTGTTCAAATCGCGATCACTCATATCGAATGACATGTTTCCTATGAAGAGAGTTTTGCTAGGAGGGTTCATTGGGCGTTCCTCCGAATCTCCATAAGCCTGACGTTGAGGACGGTCGGAGGGGCCAGGGGCGCGATTTAGCGAAAATTGAACAGAGAGACGGCGACCTTCGAAGTTCTGGAGGTTGTAGAGTTCGATGGCACGTTGGGCGGCTTCCACGGTTTCGAAGTTGACGTAGCCAAATCTGTATCAGTCAGACAATGTGCTGGCAGTTCCCATTAGGATACGAATGTATTCATGTGCAGGGACATCTGAGAGAAAGAAGGCAGGGAAGAAGATAACGAACCCTTTACTCAAACCTCTTTGATCCATAATAACCTTCGCATCGACCACTGGTCCTGCTCTTTCAAACTCCTTCTTTAAATCATCGCCCCTCACATCAAAGAACAGATTCCCCACATACACGGATTTGGACGAGGACGTCTCTCCGCCAGCTTCTGATGTCTGCGAACCAAACCCAGCAGCAGCACCAAGACTCTGCGCAGCGCCAGTAACGGTTTCGCCAACTGTTTGCGCAGCGCTTTTCACTGAGTTGGCCGTGGATGAGGCTCGCTCGGTAGACTTCTCGGCTACGGATTCGACGTCTGACGCAGCGGCACTTTCTTCAGCTTGTTCTGTGGATGTGGATGTGTTAGCGTCAGCGGAGGCGGCTATTGAGTTGTCGCCATGTTGGGCTTCGATTGCTCCGTCTGCTTCGGGCTCAGATTGCGTAGCTGGTTCGTCGGCATAGTATCTTCGCTGGAGGGGGAGGAAGGCTGCTCTTGGGGCCTTTCTGATGAAAACTGGGCATGTAAGGTGCGTAATTGATCGCGCTTTGCTTGCTTGTATCGAGATAAATACAGAGGGAGAGGAAGAGAGCACACGCAGTGCAGGTCGGCGGAGGCAGAGCCTTGGATTGGAGGATTAGAATGCGCCAGATGGGTGATGGATATAGGACTTACATTGTGATTGCGAGCCACAAAGACAAGTGCAGATTGAGGATGGTCTACTTGGGGTGAAGATTGAAAGGAGGTTGCTGGTGGATTTGAATCCACGAAAAACTTTTAGTGTCTTTTAGCGTCTTTTCGTGTTCACCCTCGGTTTCAGCCTTATGGAAATAAATCTCTAGGACAGAAACATGAGAAATCTCTCGAGACCCCGTAGTCTCTGTAAGTACTGAGAAGGTTCTGCGCTTGATTGTTACACGCGGGACTTCAAGTTGAGACAAGGCTTTGAGGACAATATTATATTGAAATTTCCTTATATACTGAGTTCCCAAGGCGCCCCGTTGTCTTGGCCCATATGCCCCCTACCGTACTATCCCAGTCCCAAAAATGTAGCCACCAACTTTGGGAAGTTCGGCGTGCCCAACCCAGTCACTGGATCCCACCCCGTTGTTGCCGTAAAACCCGGAGTCCCACAACCCATATTTCCTCCACTCGTGATATCATTCAGATCCCCAGGATGAGCGTAGAGCACAGGGTTAACGAACCCGACAGAGCTTTTCCCAATTGCAAGCCTAGCCTCGTTGATGAGCGTGAAAATTGACGCGCTTACAGGGGAAGACGCAGAGGTGCCGTAGACAAGCGAAAATGTGCCGTCAACTGCAATCACGTAATTGGCGCCATTGGCGGATATGTCGGGAAAACCTCGAGTCTGCTGAGAGTTGTTGTACTGAGCGGAGGTGTATGGTGGTGGGTGGTTGGCAAAGAATGACTTCACTGCAGCCGCTTGGTAAGAGGGAAGGGGAAAGACGTTGGAGAAGCCACCACCGGAGAAGATGACTGTTTCGCAGGCTTCTTCCGGCTGGGTGACCGAGGCCCCGGGTTTGATTTGTGTGGCTCCGACTGAGGTAATGTAGGGGCAGGTGCCTGGGAAAGACGGGTTGAATCTGCCGGAGGTGCCGTCATTGTAGCTGCCGTTGGCAGCGATACATTGACCGCCATTTCCGGCGACGCCGTAGTCCCCAGATGAGTAGAAAAACGAGGTCCCTTGAAGACCAAGCTTCATGTATTCACTGCATTGGCGCATCTCATAAAACGGGGTCAAGTCTGCTTCGTTGTAGGCGTACGAAGTCGAGATTACCTTCGTCGCGGCAAAGCCACCGCAATTCTCGGGGCCTTCGTAGCCACCAAAGGGATCAGGATAAACAGCGTCCTGAGTTGGATCGTCTCCCCCATCGTAGGTACAGTATGAGCCATCGATGGCGTCGAGGAAGTTGTTGAAAGAAGCACCCTCAACCAAGTCTCCCGCTTGATACAGGGTGACGGGCTGAGGATTCACTAGAGTCATGCCATATTCAAGATCGAGGTCAGACTCGCCGTTATATTCGAAGCTTTCCTCCGTCGTCTGTAGGACACCGCCATCGATGGAATCGAAGGTAGGAGTTTTTTGAACTTGGTTTTTGGAGAAGTTGGCAAAGAAGAGATCCAGATCACCCTGGAGATAGGCTTCTGGTGTGTACTCAACAATGCTGAAAAAAACGTCCGGTTAGCATGGACTCAGTGTGTTTCAAGAGTAAGCTCACGTACCCAAAGCTGTTCCCAGGAGTCGCGACAAAATTGGGAGCGAAACGGTATAGGGCACGCAAGCAATCAGGCACGATGAATTCGTCACAATTCTCAAGCTCCGTGATGATGCTCTGAATGTCGACATCGGCTCCCTTCTTCGGAAGGTAGCCACCATTAGGGTCTGTAATCTTATGCACGGCGGCCTTGGATACTACTGGCACACTTGCTGCAGCGACCGTAGGTGGAGCTCGTTTCTCGAGGGGTATGTCTCGCTTCTCCCTGTGTCTAGCTTGAGGGATCTTAGTGTCAAAGTGTACGGTGGGCGTGATGAAGTCGATATGGGGCTGGACGAATTCGGGAATGGAGTAGTCATCGCAGCCGACATGGGGTTTGCCAGTGGTATGCTTGTGCATAAAGAATTGCGTTTTCAGCAGATTCTCGGCCTCGGCGACGGTAGCATCGAAGGTCAACCATCCCATAGACTGAGACCTTGAAATCCGCTCAGGGGAAATGCCAGAGCTCTTTAGCCACACCAGTACCGCGTCAAAAGATTCTCGACTGGGTGCAAATGTCTCTGCAACCTGTTTCGAGGACCAATGTTGCCCGTATTTCGGCGAGCTGGGATGGGACACTTCCATGAGGAACTCCTCGGCTTTGTCCAAGTTGCTCTGTGTGAGTCCAATTCGCATGGGTAACACCTCATGGCTGGGTAGTTTTTCGTGTCTTTCCCAGCCAAAAGGCAAAGCGTCACGCTTCTCATGCAGGACATGGGTGGTCGAGGGGGCAGCAATGACGCTGGCGACCAAAGCCCCGAGGGTGAGGAGAGTGTAACGCATGGTGAGAGCAAGTGGCTAAATTCACCTGAAGCTGAAATTTTGAGAGTCTCGAGGCCTCTTTATGCACCAAATTTTCAAATGCATGACGAGCTGCAGCACACCCTTTTTCTACTGTCACACCGATCGATACCTTATCAACAAGTACATTAGGTCTCTCCTCCCCATGAGGAAGGAGATGCAGCGGTCCTGTTCGCATGAAGGAGCAGATGGCAGGTGCGGAAGTCCTGTGGACTTCCAGAGCAGGAAGCTGACCTGCATAGCGAGTACAGGTGTCTTTGTTTAGTCGAGGTGTCTGCACGCGAGAGCTTATCAGTTTGCAGGCAAGGTGCAACCAGAATCACCTGTTGGTCGTCGGTAGTGGGCTGCCGGGAACAGAAGGATGGAGCTCATGCTAGGTATGAGTGAGTACGTGTTAGAAATGACACGAGCTTGGTTCAGGCGTTTCGCTCAAGATAGAAGGAGGGGTCCCCATTGATATTAGCCCTGAGATATAGATTGGCTCATGGGCATTAGGAGGATCGGTTCAGATAGGACTACTCTGAATTCGTTCACTCATTGGTGTCAATTTGGTGTCAAGGTTCAAGTAGTCAAGGAGCTTGAATGCAAAGCCTAGATACTTTAGGGGGGCGACAACAATATTGGCAGGTGCGGTGGGTGTGGTGCGCAGCGCATATGTACATGTCGTCACCACTCCCGCTCATACTCGCATTGCATCGCATCGCATCGCTGCACAGACACGATTTGGAATCTAATTCTCCTAGGTATTAGCTAGAGACAAAGAGTAAAGTACCTTGAGGTACCTACCTTAGGTAAGGTATCCATCAAAGAGCTTTGTCCATCTCCATTGTTCCATCGCACGCTATGCTCTCAGTCGCGTGCTTGGGATCTAGGTATTCCAGGTTGCAGCACACGGCTACCGACAGCGTGACATTATTTTCTATCCAAATGACCTTGTTTTATCGAGTATCAATCCTCCGACCTGCTAGAAGCGGTTACTGTCATTGGGGAAATTGGGAATTCCCTGGTTGGGGATCTTGCAGGAGTAGACCGGTGGCATGCCTGTTCAATCTTTCTAGCGCTCCTCTAATATTCTACCGGAGAATTCCCGCGCATCCTACCCCGGTACTTAGCGTCCTTGTTGCAGGTGGATTGGCTTTCGACCAAGAGCAAGGGCTACGTAGCCGAGTAGCATGCATGCCACAATTTCAACTCGGTCGTGTTGTGTGCAGTACTCCGTAGTCTTCAATCATTTGCAAGCTACGGAATAACAATTCATTACAGGAAGCATAAGATTGAGCACGAGCGACTCTGTAGCAACTCACGAGCCCTCGGTTCCCCAGCGGACGCTGCCGCTGACCCCCATGTTGCGTTGTTGCCTCTTTGAATGGCTTCTTAACGTTGCTTCCCTCGCTCTACGGTACAGGGTCTGCCCCATCGCCATCATAGCTCATCCAGCTCATAACATGACTATCCCCTGCCTTCTTTGCACCACCGCCTCCACCTCCAGCGTCGTCTCTCGTCAAATCCAGATTTGGATGCATCACTGATCCATCCGCCGTGTGGCGGAGGCCGCCCTGGCCACTACTGTTCACTCTAGCGGGACTGGGGGTAGGCCGGGGAGTGTTGATCGAGGAGCGCTCGGTGTTTGGCGATAGCTCGGCTGGGATGTGGAATGCAGGTACCTCAAGCTCAGGCTGTTTTCCGATTGGGTCGGGCGTTGAACCTGGCATTTCGGGGCCTGACTGGATGGGTGACGAGGACGACGCGGCTGAATATTGATCGCTTCGCTTGTATGTAGGATCCCTGTCATTGCCTGTATTGTTCCTCCCAGGGTACAGTAGAGAGTTGTGGTCGGCGTCTCTGTATGCAGGTGCGGATTCTATGCAATGTGATTAGCCTATCTGCAAGGTCCACTGCAAGTAACCGCTGGAAACATCCCTAGTAATGCCCGAGATAATGCTGGTTGGACAAAGAGGGATGATCATGCAGTCAGGGAGGTACCGCTTAGAGGCCCCTCGTTGGGATAGCTTCGTTGGGAAGGGGGTGACTTGGGCAAAATCCCGTGACTTACCATTACCATCTTTATCGTGAAAAGCATCCCCTGCCCCATTCGTATCGGTTCCTTGCAATCGTAGATTATTGTCATGCTGAGTCGCCCGTATTTTGTCCTCAGTGCGTCTCTTATGCCATCTGAGTGCGAGCAACACCAATATTGATGCAATAATGGCCCCAACGATAGCTCCAACAACTCCAGCAGCGACTGCTGCGGTGTTTGAGTGAGAGGATGAGGAGGAATGCAAAGTCACGGCTGATGCTGATGAGACAGCTGCGATAGGGTTTGCTGCGTTGGTGGATGTGGAAGAAGTTGCTGAACTCGCTTGACCGGAAGTAGTTGTTGAACTTGTTTGACTGGAAGATGCGGGGAGATTTGATGAAGAGCGCAGAGTTCTGGAGGGAGTTAAAATAGTTGTCTTAATTTGAGCCGAAGTAGTCTTTCCACTGGTCTGAGTTGATGAAGCAGCAGCCGAGGAGGTAGCAGCAGCTGATAAAAAGGTTCACTGTTAGTTATAGCGCGCTTAGAGTCTATACAGCTGACAAAGTATTATCGTTGACACGATAGTCGCAAGATTCTTCATCAAATAAGCCCTCGAAGCTTGTGTCGTCGAAAGTCGTGTTGCAGAGTGTATCTAGAAGGACATGCCGGTTGAGGGGCTCGATATTTGAGTGGCAATCCTTTGCAGAATAACGCACGCATGGCGTGGTGGCTTTTGAAAGAAGAGCGCTGCTCACCTGATGTGGATGCAGCTGCTGATGTGACAGTTCCATCCTGGCAAGGATCTCCATGAAGGCACCCAGTCACCGTCCAGCCGTCGTTGCAGGTTAAAGTTTGGAATGAGTCTGGAGGAGTGCACTGTGCTGTGGTGGCAAATTCGAAGTCAGCCATGGCGTGACGATGTTCAAGGCGAGAAGATTGTCCAGTTCATACGATTTAGTAATAGGATGTGTAGGTTTGAAGCGCGCGAGAGAAGTGTTATTGCTTCGAATTGCTGTGTCACGTCAAAGTGACACTCTTACCACCACTACGGCCGACGCTTTGCTATTGGCTCAATCTCGACTATTTTAAGATCTGCAATGCATACTGCCGGTTCTAACATCAGATATTGATTTTGCAACGGATGACACGAGGAGTATGAAAGCTTGGAGCCTTACTTCGAGGCTTTGCACCCAAATAACACATGCAGGTATAGGTGCCATCGATGTGACTCCACGGTCCTATGGCTTCCATTGCGGGAGAACTCGCAGACTAAACCCCCAAATCCCTGCTCGAGTATTGGAACTCCCAGGTTCCCTCTTCTAGGAGTATTGGACTCATCTCTTCTTGCTTTACCTTCCTAGCCTCATCGACGCTTTGGCGTAGTTATGCAAAGCTCTCAGAAAAACCTGATACCCGACCCCAGTGTTATCTTGCATATGGTAGATTTCGGTCAATCGAACTTGCCAAGGAGGATAACCCTGCAGTTCTACGCTTGGTCCAAATAGCACAAGGAGATCTGGCTCTCCCATCACGCTTTCCGTGATCTCCGCATCTACCAGGTCCAGTGATATGTCATTTGGGGACAGCTTTTTCCGCTGCGACATCTCTGCCAGGGTCTTGGTCAAGTCTACGAGGGTTGAGCGTCCATCTTCCGCGGACAGGAGGAGTATGGAGAGATGGGCTGGGCTCCGTCATCAGCCTCAAACGCAGAACATTGCATAACAAGAAAGACATACCTGATGACATTGAAACAGTGCCCTCTTCAGAGCTCCCACCGTTCAAATAAGATGGTATGTGAGGTGCTCGAACCTGGAGAGAAGGTATATACCGTCCAAAGTAATTGTGCAGTTTCTTAGTGACAGTCCGATGAGTTGTGGGAATGTAAGCCTTCAGGATACCTTCTTCGGATCAGAATCGCTGTATTTGTCCAGGTGGATGGAACATACCTGTCCTTTCATATACGCTGAGCATCGGTATCCCCACGCAAGAACTCCATGCCGATATCTCTGCCACCTCATCCATCAAAGCCTCCAGACCTGCTGTACCCCTCTCCTCTCCTTTCAATTCTAGTATCACACTCAAATGCTCTGGTATCCTGCTGAGATTCTTCACGTCTTGCCGAATAAGCTCCGGCGCTCTATGATGGTAGTAGAGAATGGCAAAGACGCGATCAAGAAGGACATGATAGGTCTGCCGTATCCGTATGTAGACGGAGAATAATGTGTGTATGATCATGAAGACGAGCAGATGCAACTGCTGTTTTAGGAAAGTCTGTACAGGCTGCAACCCTCGTTTTCGAGGAGCTGGGGCTGGAGACCTGCTCGTTGGAGGCGCCGGAAGGTAAGGTTTGAGCAGGTCTTCCCTCTGTTTTGGAGAGAGGAAGGTGCCTTTACTGTGAGCATCTTGCCGGTATATTTCTGTCTCTCGGGAGGCGACCATTTTGAGATAGGGGACAGGTCAGAAAAAGTGCGAGTGATACAGTGTCCGCTCTCTAGGAGAAGTCGTGCTAAAAGGCACGCTTAGGCAGGCTGTCAGGTACTATAGTGGATACTAAAACCCTTGTACAGGACTCAGGTAGAGTGATTGTGGTGTTGAGAGTACTTCAATGGTAATGTGAGAGAGTCGTCGTGCGGAAGTCAGGTGCGGCAGAGTTCCGCACGTTGATGCACTTCCACTCTTCATTCAACTCGAACAGTGCACCAAAACTCGGACTGTGATGCTATTCGTGTTGAGCTTGCACTTCATCCGCTAACCGTAGCGAGTGGTTGGCGACCAGCTTCATCCTCATAGCAAAATGCCAGCCACCTCGAGCCAAACCTCCTCAAATTCTCACCCCCCCTCGACTTACTCCGCCAGATCAGTGTTTCCCCAGGCGCCCGTCTTCACCCTCGACACCTTCTCAGATCGCGACTTCATTGTACAAGACTTCGTGGAAGCTCTCTCCGACAGTGCCGTTCCTCCCAATCGCAGATCCGGTCCAGCGCACCAAGCCAATGCGTTCGACCCAAAGCCCCTCATCCGCAGCTTCGAGCATGCCCTTAACCGGATGGGGGATCTCTCTGGAGACTTGGAATCGAAGGAAAACGAACTATCCGGGGCAGTACGACGAGCAGAAGCACAGCATAATACCAATGTGCAGACACTAAGCCGAAGGCTTGAACAGACTGTCAACTCATTCAACCTTCTTGACGCATCTCTCAATGGCGACCAACATGACAATGGAGGCAATGAGGTGGTGAAAATTGGCGAACAGCTGGAAGACCTCGACAGGCAACGGCAGAGGGCGCTCGATACGAAGTTCTTGATCCAGTGTTGGATGGAAGTCAGCGAGCGCGGCGAGCTGTTACTGCTGGAAGATATCAGGCGGCAAGGCAGCGGGGAGGGTAAGGTTCGATGCGCGCGTATTGCCCGACAATTGATGAAAATTAGTCAACGACTTGAGCCTGAGAGCTGGAACCACGTCAATGGCAATACAAAACAGGCCAACGGCACCAATGGTGCCCACGGGAAAGACTACGACCGAAAAAGGCGGCATCACAATGCCAGAGAGCTGATTGAGAAATTCTCTGAAACCTTGGAAAAGGATCTACTCAAGTCTTTCGATGAATTCTACCGAAGGGAGAACCTCGAGGGAATGCGAGAGTGCGCCAATGTTCTCCACGACTTCAACGAGGGTGCAAGCGTTATTGCAGCTTTCGTCAATCAGCACGATTTCTTCCTCCAACGGAGCCAGCTCATCACGGATGAAGTTGCTGGAGACGCTGAGACTTGGGATCGATTGGCAGATCCCGATGCTGAGCCTCCTGGCGTTGAGTCCACTCTTCAATCGTTGATTGACGAAGTCAAGGTTGTCATGCAAGAGGAGTCGATCATCATCAGAAGAGCGTTTCCGTACTCCGATCAAGTGCTGGGAAAGTTCTTACAACGCATCTTTCAGCAATCTGTTCAACAGAGGCTCGAGATGGTCCTCGAAAAGGCCACCACCATTTCTTCGCTTGCGTTTTTGAGGTCTTTGCAAGCGGCTAGGGGCTATGTTAGTACCTTAATAGACGGCCTAAAAGCGCACGGTCTTACTGAGCATCCAGAACCAGCTTCGCCGCAAATTGCAATCATACTCGATCAACAATTTGACGACTTATTTGTACCGTATTTTGTTGGCTCTTCATACATAGAGCGTGAGAAGAGGAGTTTGGAGGAATTGTATTCGTCGCTATTGTTCAGATTTACCATTTTTCACGTAAGACTTGTCTACCATTCTGATACTAAGGCTTCACGCTGACAATGAGACAGTCTCGAAGGCGCAAGATACCCACCACGTTCATGAAATCTCTAGCAAAATCAGGCAGCGAAATGTTAGCATCTGCTCGAGATGCGTACGTCGAGCGTTTAGACTCTTCAGATTTGGCTCCAGCGCAAAAGGCCATGCTCCTCAGGGTAGCAGGCTTGAAAGACTCGGAAAGCGCGAAGACACAGACGGAGATTGAAGTCACAGAACAAGACGGTGTTTTGAGTGTCGACAATGCTAAGCGGATGCTGAAATGGCTTGCCGAAGCTGTAGGACGAGGTTTGGAGCTCAGCGGAGGCAATGAGATACCAAAAGATGTCTCGGCTCTCCTCCATCTCTTGCTAGGAAATATGGGAGAGATCTATCTCGAGACAGCATTGGACTCGTAAGTATTACATCCACATACGTACACCCTCTTGGTTTAATAATATGCCAGCGCAAATGACATTGCCGCCAGCCAGGAGACAGCCAAGAACGAGCCCGATCTATCATACTTGATCGGCCTACGTCCAGCTATCGGTATCATGAATCTCATGAATACCTGCATTAGAACCGTGCTTATCCCACTTGCCTCTGCGAACGTAATGATACGACGCGACATGGAGAAGACCGCCAACCTCGCTCTGGATAGAATGGAAGAGAAAGTCAATAGTATTATGCAAAGGTCCATTGACGTTGTCATCACATGGATTACAAAATTACTCGCCCGCCAAAACAAGAGCGATTTTCGACCTCGAGACGATGCTTTAAGCGGGGGAGGCGGCTGGCTTGAGCAGCTTCAGACGCCGGTTCGTCCAATTGTGAACATGTGTTCTCTCATCGAAGCGCTAACACGATTATCAGACCTGCCTATCCATCTTCCAATTCTTGACTCGCATTCACAACCTCGCCCTAACAGCCCTCTCCCCCTCGCTCAACCTCGTCGCCTTCCTCACCGAACTCGCGACCACATTCCGCACCCTGCTCCTCGAGCACTTGAAAAAATTCTCCGTGAATGCAGCTGGCGGTATCATGGTTACGAAAGACATTAGCAAATACATCGAATTACTAAAGTCTTGGGAGTTGGACGCCAGCTTTGAGCCGAGTTTTGAAGTATTGACCGAGATTGGGAACCTTTTCGTGATAGGGCCGGAGGCGCTAAAGGAGAGGTTGAGGGGGAAGAGTGGTGCAGGAGTAGGTGTAGGGGGTGGTGGGGCGTGGGAGAGGGGTGACATGAGGCCGTACGTGCTGAGGAGGGAGGATGCGGGGAGTGTGGGGGTGCAAAGCGTGCTTAGTGCTTTGTAGGTGTGAAGACCCGTGGAGAACGTGTCTAGGATCGTGGTGATCGGGTCAGTCAACATACGGGTTTGGCATTAACAGCGTTTTTAGATAAAGAGCGGTAGATACCCATTTGTTCATCGAATAAGTACTTCAAAGATTCTCACATATGTGCGTATATCAAACCAATCTTTCTAATACAAAGGTCCATACTCCGTAGTGTCTTCCAAGATCATACAGCGAATTTCGATAGGGCTGAAACACCACGGCTTTTCTCCGGCTGTTTACCTGGACACCCGAGGTCAAGGGGATACCTCGACTTCACACAACAGAAATCAAAACATGCTAAACGCCTCTCTTACTACCGTATAATAGACTGTGCCTGGTGATATAATGTCATCATCCGTCCATACCTTCTCCCTTTCTGGCCAGTCCCTCAAGCTCGACACTGCTGAGCACATCGAGCCCCACCTCAAACCCTTGATCGCCTCGAACACAGTCACAGAAATCCACCTCGGTGGCAACACACTTGGCGCTCCAGCCTGTGAGACTCTCGCCTCCGTGCTAAAAACGAAGACAACGCTCCAAACAGCCAAGCTAGACGACATATTCACATCGCGCCTGCTCTCTGAAATCCCCCCAGCGCTTTCGTCCCTTCTCACGGCCCTCCTTGAACTGCCGAATCTACATACCGTCGATCTATCTGATAATGCTTTCGGCCTGAACACGGTGGAACCACTCATAGAGTTTTTGTCGAAGCATGTACCCCTGAAAAATCTCATACTTCAGAATAACGGTCTCGGACCCAATGCCGGTACCCTGATCGCCAACGCCCTGACCGCCCTCGCCGAGCGCAAAGAAGAGGCGAGAAAGTCTGGCAAGGAGGTACCAAACTTAGAGACGGTAATATGCGGCCGCAACCGTCTCGAAAGCGGCTCGATGTCAGCCTGGGCTAAGGCATACCGAGCGCACCGGAAGGTCAAAATGGTCAAGATGGTGCAGAACGGCATTCGTCAGGATGGGATCAGTTTGTTATTGACTGACGGATTAGTATGGTGTGAGGAGCTGGAAGTGCTAGATCTGCAAGATAACACATTCACGATTACGGGAGCAAGGGCATTAAGTCAAGTGGTTGAGGGATGGAAGCAAATCAAAGAGCTGGGGGTCGGTGACTCCCTGTTAGGAGGCAGAGGTGCGGTTTTGGTTGCTGAAGCCCTAGGGAAAGGAAACAATGTACTGCTAGAGATACTGAGGTTGCAGTATAATGAGATTGACTCCGTGGGGGTGAAGGCCCTCCTCGTGGCGGCAAAGGATAAGCTGGTGAAGCTGAGGAGGGTGGAGCTGAATGGAAACAAGTTCTCCGAGGATGATGAGCCTGTAGAAGGGTTGAGACTGCTGCTGGAAGAGCGGAAGGAGAAGACTGGCATCACAGGAGGGGAATGGGGATTGGATGAATTGAGTGATTTGGAGGAGGAGAGCGATGCGGAAGATGGAGACGACGACGACGATGAAGCAGCAAGAGAGGAGCAAGAGGAAACGGAGGACAGAAAGGAAGGTATTTTGAAGGATGCGGACCAAGAAGAGACCGAGAAAGTCAGTCAGAAGAAGGATGACGATGTGGACGCTCTGGCCGATTCGTTGGGGAAGACCGAGATCTAGACCCTGTTCCTGCTACCTTGATAGATTGATTCCCCCTACTTCCTGGTGCCATTGTGGCGGACTGCTATCCAGTACCTTATTGATATGACATTCAGACCACCGTCCTGGTACAAATGGCAGGCAAGCTGCCAACAAGAACATTACCCTGAGGGATCGAGGCCGAAAACTCGCTCATTGGTCAACAAAGAGGTTTGGTGTTTGGGACGCTGAATCACTATGTTTGTCCATCTGCACCTCGCCATTGCCTTACACTTCAACTCTTCTCTTCCTACGACATTTAGCGTCTTCTCGCCATGGCTGTCTTATTCCCTCTCCAACCCTCCAACCCTCCAACGACCTCCAAAAATGGCCTCCCCACAGATATTTGGCCCAGTCAATAACACCAAGACCGAGCTACCCGGTCTCGATATCATCATCACAGATCGCCTCGTTCTCCGCCCTCTAGTTCATACCGACAGAGACGCGATTTATACATTACGCTCCAATCCCCAAGTCGCTACATGTTTTGCAAATCAAAGGCCACAGACGAGAGCGGAATTCGGTGTGTGGCTGAAGCAGGTGATGGGAAATGGGAAGTGTGTGAGTCATTGCGTTGAGTTACGGGTCTCTTCTCAGCGCAAGGGTGAGAAGAGAGAAGCCGGCGAGAAAGAAAAGATACAGAACGAAGAGGTTAAGCCCGACAGTGTGAATGAGAAGCAGCGAGAGAACAAAGTCATCGGTCTGTTGGGCGCGCACGAAGTTCCAGAAATCGGCTACATGTTCCTGCCCCAATACTGGGGGAAGGGTTACGCGACTGAAGCTCTTCAGGCATGGATGGTGTGGTACTGGAAAGCGTTTCCCGGTGGTAATGAAGACAGAGGGTATCTGAAAGCGATGACCAGACTAGGAGCGGTGGATAGCCGGAACGTGTTGCAAAAGTGTGGCTTTACGTGGCGGGACAAGTTCCAGCTAGAACTGGAGCAATACGAGGAAGAGCGGAAACAGGAGGCAACTGAGGGCAAGAAGTATCTCCCGGTTGACGTTTGGATAATTGAGGGGCCACGTCTGGGGAGGAGCAGTGGGGCTTCCAGCTAACCACTACAGTCTTTCTCATTGTGATTACGCAGTGTCACTCACTGAAAAGATTCCAAGCCATAAATTGCTATCTTCTACGGAGACTTCCCAAGTATCACCTCGTTCAGGGTATCAAGTCAGCAACATTTGACAATTTGAGTCATGGGCACACTCCAGCTCAAATGGCTAAAAGACGGATATCTACCCTCTGGTTTTCATACCCCCGAGGCTCCAAGCAGCTGTTACCGCTATGACTGCATGCCATTACGGCAACGAGCTTGCTGGCACTCTCACAATATGCGCCGCCAACTTGCTGCTATCTTATTCACAGTGGACTCTTCTAGATCTGCTCTTGTTTTGCCGAGGTATGCTTTCAATTGCTATTTTGAATCCATCTAATGTACATCTACGCTGTTGAAATTTTTTGTTTCCTAAACTGGAACTCCATCTTCCATACTTCCTAATAGCTTCTCCCCACCTTTTACTTGCATCACTACACTTGTACCAATTCATGTACATGTACATGTACATATATAGATTCAGGTTCCGACTTTATCACGTGTTTTGTATCTTGACTGCATCGATGTCACATACTTGCAAGCTTCGAATAATCTTCGAGAACGTCAAATCTCATAGTTTAATTACTATGAGGGCGCGTTTATTTTGCTGCCAGTAACTTTGTTTTATCTAATTCATCAAGTGCGACCCAAACCAAACCTTTGACTTCGGAGCGAAAACAGGCTTTTAACACCTCTGCTGCCTTGCTCACCTAACGAGCTAGTCACTGAGATAAAGGTTCTGAATCTACTGAGTTGGAAATGCTCCGAAGATGAATTTACCGGCTGAAAATCCCTGTTCGAAGAGCCAATTGGTGGTGGAGACGTTGAGGACCGAAGGGGAAAGATGAGGACCACTGGCCCACAAACTAGAACTTCCGCCCAACATTTCCAAAGTACGCCCGGTGGTATCTGTCATCCAACTCGAACAGTCAAAACCAGACCCTTTTGACCGAGAAACACCTCCTCCGGCACCCATCATCTTCCAGGGGCGTGAGGAATACGTTGTGGAAAAGATCCTCTGCCGCGAAAAGTGCGGGAGACAAAAGAGATATCGAGCAAAGTCGAAAGGGTGTTCGGAGAATACCTGGGAACCGGCTGGTAACCTCCGTGAAATTGTACCAGAAATGGTAGGAAGGTTTGAAAGTTCGCGAAACCGGAAATAATAAATTATGTCTACATCGAGATGTTAAATGATATTGTACCCGCAAGACAAAACACCAAAGCGGGTACGATTAGCGCGATGAAGGTATAAACGAGCGAGCCGGGAGCACGGAGAGTCGTACAAGAACATGCAATTGCCCACCAAAAAGTAAGAACATCCGCCTTCTCACCGCAACATCTTCTGATGTCTTTTAATTCTGGAATTGTTCGGGGTTGCCAATCACTCTCGCAGGCATAGATTCTGATGGCCAGTCTGTATGGCCTTCGCCTTCCTGCCTAATATTGAGCGTCTTGAACGTGGTCGAAATCACCCGTTCTTTTGCCCGCACTCCCAGTGTTGTGTCGAAATTGAGCGCTCAGATCTTATCTTTCGGTTCGTAGAAACCCGAAAATTTGTTAGATGAAAGTTTGCGTGAGATAAATCCTTTGTTATCTGGAATGGCTATCAACTACATGGTGATGTGGATGAAGGTTGGGTCTTACAAGAAGTTGACAGCATCGGCCTGAAACGATCTGAGATCAAAAACTCATCCGAATGCACCGTTCAAAGACGGCAGCAAGAAGCTTCAACATCATTGTTTGAAAGCTTTATGTTCAGAGGATTACCGAATGCCGAAGAATTGAGATATCCTAGGAAACTTACCGTACAGGATAAAACAGAAGACTCTCAAAGCCAAAGGAGACGCAGATCCAGAGATTGCACCAGGACTGCGACCAATAACGGCGCAGTCGACTTAGCTTCGTCGTCGAGGACCTCCGCTGACCCAAAGTTCCCCAATGACCAAATCCCATTAACCCCAAGAACCAAACTTATCCAGCTCAAAAACCAGATCTTTCGACTGACGCGAGAAGCCGTATAACTGCGAGCACTCAAAGAATTTGTTGACAACAAAATCAAAACCCTGACAATATCGGAAGCGCACCAAGACGATACACTGTGACTACTATCAAACAAATTCCAAACACTCAAGGTCACAAACGACGAAATCGTCCGCGAAAACCTGAAACAAGAGATCAACGCTGTTTTAACGAAATCCGACGATACGGTTATATCCCTCCGGAATTCATTTCCAAGCCTCGTGAAATTAATCTCTCACCACGACGATGCGAATATTTTCAGCACTACCGCCGCCCTCGGGGAATGGGTAGTGAAGACTGATCATGTCCAGAAAGATGAAGAAGAGTCCTTACTACGCGCGCGCCCAACAGAGTCGGAGCAATGAATCACCACATTTTTTCCAGGTCTCTTCAGAGATCTTAACCCATTAGCAGTTACTTTACCTCCAGGCACTACGTACCTTTTACATAAGACAACCTTTACATTTGGAACAGTGTTCAAGCGCACGGACGTGTATTACGCATTACTGACGGTAGGAGCTCACACCACGTCGCTGCCCTAAAGTCAGAGAGTTTTCTATCGACGAGGTCATTGGGTCCATGAAGGGGATAATACCTCTGACACGAACCAGGGGGCGTTCTTGGCAGCTGGTTTCTTTTGTCTTCGCTCAAGCACAGAGAGCTCCTGTCTTCATGTCTTTCTTACTCTATCGATTGTCCTGTTCCGCTCAGGCCTCGCGGTTCAGTTGTTTTCCCAAATTCCTCCCCTCGACATCATTGATTCAGTCTATCTGTAGTCGCTTACTACTTGAGAATATCTTCTTATGTGTATACACATCCTCTTTCTCCTACCGTGTCCTTCTACTATCATCGACTCTTCGAATCATGTCTCTGAAAGTTCAGGGTCAATCGCGGCGAGAGTACTTGAGACTGCAGCAGGAGAATGCTGTTCTTCGGAAATAAAGTACCAACCTGCGTAGCAGACTGGACGTGATACTAGAAAAGTGCGTCCTCATCGCCAGCTTTCTAGAACGAATACACTGTATCTTCAGCCCAGTAACGGAACGCCTTCTACCGGTCGAAAATTTGGACGTGCAGTCCTAAGGGGCAAGAAGAAGGCAGACCTGAAATCATTTGAAGCTTTTGTCAAGGGAAACACCAGAGCTATCAAGGTTTTAGTAACTCAGTGCAACGATGCGACCGATCAAAACTACGAGTGTTGTCCGCAGCTGGTGGATAAGGATGTTCCATCACGGGGAACCGGGATCCACGGAGGAATTCGAGGTTTGGAAGACGGATGAAAGAGACGACAAATTTCTCGACGAGAAAGACGCTCTTTTTGACCATGCTGGGGAGCTTCGGGAGAAGATTTCTGAGGAGGAAAAATTAGACTGATTAGCCGATCTTGCACCTCAGCCATCGGTTTCTCCGATATCTGTTCCTCAGCTATCAGTTCCACACACAACAGTTTCTCAGACACCAGTTCTTCAGCTATCAGTTCATCAGACATCAGTTCCTTAGGTCCTGCGAGCTTCGGAAAGCCTGACGAAAGTGATTTCGAGGTGAAGATCGTGTATTCTTCGAAGACTCTTCACAGTACACGTTGACCTCTGATATGTAGAAATATCGGCCCTACCTTGACCGACTCGCGTACTCGCTCCACGCCCCAGTGAAGCACATGGACGTTACATGTATATAAGCTACGATCTAAGAGTATACGCGAAACGCGAGCTCGTTGCATCATATCATCTAGTGTAGCTGTCATACGATTTTCAATTCCTGGTAGGTGTCCTCTAGGTAGAGCTTCTTCTTCTTTCGTTCATCACCGTACAGGACCTTGAATGAGCTCTCGGCGTAAGAACTCGGTTCCTCAAACCAGCCCCATCTTTTATACGTGCCTCGTTCCGAGGCAACTGGCTCTAACACAATCCCAAAGGTTCCTTTCTGCAAGGCATCGCTGACCACTGGCAATAGATATAACGGGTTCTCGTACCAAAACACAAAGTTTCCTTTCTCCTTGAAGGAGTCAAGCATCTCCTCCATCTGCCGAGATCTATCACGCCGAACAATCGGGTTCCGCAGCGCTCGTCGCGAGAACTCCGACGTCTTAGGTTCCGCGTCTGGCATGGTATATACCTGCCTACCCGTCTGCGGGAGTACGAGATTGTACTTCAGGTCCCACCTATAATTGTCTGAGGGATACAGCAGTGCTGGATATAAGGTCCCACGCACACGGATCCAACCGCCCGTTACCTGGCTGAAAGGGTCTGACGAAAGATAGTCTATATGGCTGTCTGTGACGGTTATGAGGGAAGAGAGCTCGCAGTCTACGAACTTGTTGATAATCTTCGTATCTACGGAAGCCCATGACCAAGACGGTGCGCGATATCTCGAGGGTGGCCGCACGTTGTCACTCTCGGCGCGGCCGACGCGCCAGATGAGCTCAATTGGAAGGTCATCTCGCCATAACCCGGCTAGGTATTCGCTACCGAGTGCCGAGTGAAAGCGTTTTGCGATTCCGCAAAACGCGATGAGTTTGTCTTCCTCTTTGGTGAGTTTGCATGAGGAATACCATTCAACCAACCTCTGCCACTTTTCGTAGTTCTCGGACGGCTTTAGCGGCACCGGCGCGCCTATGAGATTCTTGAACGAGGACTGTGTCCCATAAGTGATCGGAGGCAGGCCAAGAGGGTTCGATTGCGCGATGAGTACCTTGGCTTTGCTTAGCACTTCTTTATCTCTATCTTCCTTCTTCGAAGACCTCCGAAGATGGAGCCGTTCCACCAAGTTCTGCAGCATGGTCTGGTCCCCACACGACTGCAAGTCTGCTGGTGCTCGGAGTTCATGGTGAAGTTCAGAGTTTGTTCCACAAGTAATTTCAGGAATGCCACGTGGATATGCTTCACTGGCATTCAATTCGCAGCATTCCCACAAGAGCTGATCAGAGCAGAAATGCAAAACCCTCGGTGCAAGCCAGCGCTCTTGAAATACCCATCCGCGGCGAGAGAGTGGAGCATAGTCTAGCTGCTCATCCCAAAATCTCTTGGGTATAAGAACATATGTCTCAGGATCGCGGCCTGCCCAATTCGTCTCGACTTCGCAAGAACGAACACGACTGATATCCCTTGGTGGGAACAGGCCATGGAGGCCCGAGGATGTTGCTATGGCCGATAAGTTGCAAAGTGAATGGGAGTATACATCCTGCATGGTGACTGACTCAGCTCGCCAATCTTGGGGGTCATCCTGGATGATACATAGAGAGTCGATCCATATATACCTAACGCCTAGGTACGATCGAGCAGCGGTAAAGGCATCCTGGAACATCTTTGAGAGGATAGTCACCGGAATAGCATGCAAGAACTGCTCTAGGTTCGAAGACTTGGTCTCAATCACCGCAGAGTCGGCCCAGCGATGACTGAGTGTTGCGTATGGTCCTCTTGTAGGAGTGCTCCGAGTGTCAACCAACTTGACGTATTGGTCGTCCGACGTTCCGAGATCTATTAGACGAGTGGGAAGCCAAGCTGATTGATTAATGAATTGATTCTTTGTACAAGTTTCTAGCCATTTCTGCGCGAAGCCGCAGATCGGAAGCCACGAGGGCGACCCAGTCCATTGGTTGCAAGTTGCCATATCTTCCCTGCAACCTTGAAGCCATTGCTCAACCAAACTTCGAGTGAGTAAGATCCTAGAAGGGCGGGACCGTTGGTTACAACGGACGTGTCTCGTCCGGCAAGTCTCCAGCCAGTCTCGCACGAGATAGCGCGTAGACCGGGATAACGAGCTCTCATGCAACGCCTCGTCCGTAGCCAAAAACTTGGAGATTTCTGGTAGAGTCAGACTCAACTTGTAAGCGAGTGCAGCTGGTACAACTATTACCGCGGTATGGAACCACCCAAAAAGATAGAGGGGGCACAGCCTCCCCTTTAAACTGTAGAAGTAACTCGTTGGCTTGCCATGGACTTGACTCATGCCCTGCCGCCAATATGACTTTTAACTGGCCATCGACCTTTAGCGGTTCTCTTGCTAAGCGATAGGCCGTCCGCTGAACGCGTTTCCAATAAAGGCTGCAAATAAAACAGCCAGCCTCGGCCGATTCGTACAGGCTCTGGGTTGATTTGTGTAGCGTCAAAGAACGGGGAGCATGGTCAAGCTGTCCTACGAACAAAGACTGACAAGTCCCGCAAATCATAAGCGCAAGAACCTGTAGAATGCGTGTTAATCGTTTGGCGAGGTTCCGTTTCAGATGAGTTGAGCTGAAATGACTCTGGATATCTCTATGACTGAATAAACACGACGTCAGAATATAGATCCCTTACGAAGAAGTCATGGTGATAACGATATGCGTCAATCCGAAACCCATAACCTGTTGCAAAGCTGATATTGGCTGGTTTGAATTCTGAGGAGCACGTTTGATTGTAATAGATGCCAAGCATGATAGGGCTGAGAAATTCGGCACCATAATTCCATTCCAGTAGCAAATAGGTAGTACTATATTTCGTCAAGTGACGCCTTTCCCAACTAAGCGTTAGCGTCACTTGCAATCCACGTAGGCTAAATGATGCACACACTCGGCACTACCTACTCTCCCCCAATGGAGACTCAACTCGGTGACAGCCTCAATACCCACCCGTCAAACGATACTTCGCGCAAAAGGAGTCGTCTTCTACGCATCTACGACGAGCGAAACAGGTCATGAGGCGATCAGAGGTGACTACTCGGCGCTCTCATCACCGGCGGACTCGCTGAAAAGACTGCTGGATGGCACGGATTGACGCAGTCACCGCTCTGTGAGCTACAACTAAGAGGGGTTTACCCTGCGGACTTTTCAGGTACTTGTTCGAGATCAAGAATGGTTCGAATACAGAAGCGTGGCATGAGAGCGAGGAGACCAAAAGCCTTCACGAGAAGAAGCCGGCTCTGGAACCATATGCAAAGCTTCACAAACGATAGGTTGACGCGAGGAAGAGTGAGCAAGGAGTAATGACCAGCTCCAATTATGACGTTTCATGCAATTATGTATGACACTCTTCGGATCCTACCTCTAGGCGAACGCTTCTACAATGAATGTAAGGTGTCTTCACTTTCAGATCCTTTGCTACGAAGAATGAGACTCCCAGGATAGACCTGTTTGACGGATCAAGTCCTGAACATGCTTCTACTCGTCAAACGCATTTGAGGGTTTAAGAATCTTAACCCGTTTTGATCGCTCTCAACTAATCATTAAGTAAGCGGGTTTCTACAGGAACAAAGGGATCGTTTCATCCTCACGTATATCACGGACGTCGCTTTCGGTACGAATTTCCGAAATTAAATGTTATTACGTCAAAACGTGAGTCTATACTGAAATCAGCTGCAAATGCAGAAGATACAGGGAATATCAATATGTTTTGTCTCATGTATGTCCCATCGAGGTTCCCAGGCTCTTGTCACCCATTTGCCAAAGAAAACGCAGGGCTTTGTCGATATCTTTCTTTCTCGACATTCCGAAACTCGAAACCAAAATGTCAGGCACACCGTTGCGACAAGAATCAGAGGCCATCATGTAGTCAGTCATTTCATGTAATTATGAAGCGTCATTTATTGGCAGTCCACTTTCGCTAAAAGTAGCATGTATTATCATAATCCAATTCCCGCTGCCACTCTTGTCGAAGGAGTTCGGGCCATCCTTGTTCGGGCTATTTTCCGATGTTCCTCTCACAGAATCACCCAACTTTCATCCACCGGTATTCTCAAGCAAGTTGCCGACGGTGTCCAAATAAGCATTTGACACTCCTTCACCGGCTTTGCGCGACTCTTCGATCGCACCACTCGATTTCTCAGCGATACCTTTGAACACCTGGCCAACTTCTGTCGAATTGGCTGTTTCTGCAATCCCGAAGGGGACCCGCGTCTCCCATACCAAATTTACAGACGGAGATGTAACCATACATCACCGGCGTGACCCCGACCCCAAAATAAACCGTGCAATCTACGATGGGAGCGCTGGCAGTCAGAAATTCAAAAAACGAAAGTATACTTATGACTTTCACACTCCCATGCTTGCACTCCATTTGTGAGGTCCCATTCATGTGCTCCATGATGGAAGTGACAGCCGCATAGCTTAATTCACCTACCACCTCCTCTCAATGCAATGACGTATATATACGATCATGATGGTCACAGACTCTCTCAGTCTTTTTGGCGACGAGACCATCACAAACCAATTTCTCGTGTCTCGGCACGAAGGTCTCGCTTGCAAGGAATCTCTGGCCTGGAAATCCGCTTCGGTAGTTGCCAATCATCGAATGGACCTGGAATTTGGGGCATTCTGGCAGCCTGTTTCATTCCGAAACCCCACTTGGTGAACGATGACTTCGGAGTGTGATATTTTCTGTATGCTTTATGTTGGTGCGACCCTTCTGGCTACTTCTTCCCGTTTTTCTAAATTTTTCTACAAAAGATCAAGTCTCAAGTCCCAGCTCCTCTGAGAAGCCGCAAACAGCCCCCAGGCGGCGAGATTTACAGCAATAACACTGCGGACCGCAACGAAAAATAACAAGTACCGCGTGAAGCTCTCTTTCGGGTCCCCCCCCCGGTATTCTATCGTCTGCTTCCTTCTGCTTGTGTAACGCTGCCGCTTCGAGTATATTGACTTTGACGTGAGGTTCTCATAAATTAATCAAAAGATTCTTTCACATTGATCGCATAGCTCCTCATAGTGGCTGCTTTCAAAAAGGCTCATCTTCAAACCCCGTGTGACTTGAGATTCTTCAACATTTCTGATCAATTTATTGAGTCAATCCTCATCGACGGCGGCATACCTGACCTGGGTAGTGAGCTAAGGCCATGATCTGAAGACATAGCCAAGGAAACGTACAAGATTTTTTGTAAGACCATCTCTAACCCAGAGAACGGTACGCCGCGGGCAGAATATGCCGATATCTACCACAACGATTTTTGCATTCTCCGAACCTATGTACATCACTAAAAATATCATGCCCTCCAGCAACGCGTCTACGGGTATAACCAGGAGTCCTACCAAGATCAGCAAAGACCATTATAACGATCTGTTCAATCGAGGGCTTTTGGATCCTGACTCTCAGACGCTCGGCACATCAAAGCAAGGACGGCAAGAAAGGGACAGTCAATCAGGACCGAAAATTGGTCAATGTCTATGCAGTCCGAGTTTGTCGTCGAGAAGAACGAAAGAACTTGGGGTTGGGCAGTATGCTTTATACTGTCTTGTCTACAGCGCCTCCTGCTGGTTGTCTTGCTGTACGTTACGAGTCTCGTGAGAGCGGCCTGGTCAGGCTCATAAACAAATGGGTGAAGAGGTCGACGCTGGTGATGCGCGCTTCACGGCTTCGCGATGAGCAGGAGGACCTCGATACCGGCGTCAATACGAAATGGGAGATCCTTTACAGAACATTCGAAAGGCCTTATTTCCTCGCATGGACATTCCATCAAAGTGGAGAGGGAGCAGCTATTGATGTTGTTTGATACGGTGCGTTGTTATCCGCTAATTCTTGCGCTCTTTCTCTATGAGATACTTTGAGTCTGATTATAGGGCACTTGCATTGTATAGAGACGACACGAAGAGTACACATTTGCAAGAAGCTGAAAAGGTCGTTCACGAACCGGGATGCCCTGCAGTCAAGCAGCCGTACAATTGGGTGCATGCCCGTTCAAAGCGCAATTGAGAATTGTCGGTGTGATGGAGCAAATTTCAACCCCAGGGAATTATGAGACTCTGCGAAGTCCGTGAATATTCCACTTACTCTTCACAATGATTCAAACTTCACCGGTGACTGTAGCCTTCAATCTTGGCAAGGTCTCGAGTTTCCTTGAATTGTTTACTTCGTGTAATGGCGGCTGTCGTTTCTCTATCATTTAGCTTCAAGTTCAGAGTCTATCGACTCATGGCATAACAATGAAATCCTTCGAGAGACCATCAAGCACTATTGGTGCAAGAAGGATATTCGCCGACCTGATACTTTACAATATCGTGCGGCACGAGCGACGTTACAAAAGTCTAGCTCACCCTGCACGAAGGTACAGAACCGCCAGATTCTCCTGGCCAGACTTATACTGCCCGGAAAATATTACCGCACATAAGTGCGAGTCTGCTGGACTCGGCTGGGAGAGTCTCTCGTGCCCAATTGGCGGCCGGGAAAATCCTACCCTGCTCACGTCGATACAGCAATGGGCAAAAGAAACGCCGCTGCCTCAAAGATTGCGCCTTTGGACATGGACCATAGGATGGAGAGATTGTTGTTGTTGTTGGCAGCCCGTTTGTGGGTCCATCAAGAGCACTGCGGACGTCTGCGCGACCAACAAGAGGCTGAGTAGAAATTTAGAGAGCAAAAGCGAAGGAATCTCCTGTTCGTTGCTGGCATTCCAGCAAGAGGCCTTTAGCTCGAACCGATCCATCGACAAAACGGACGGCGCGTGCGTTCGTACAGTCAAGATCGCAACAAAAAATTGCGCCCGGCGCTCCAAACGGGGAGACCATTTAAGAAATGGTGTCACGAATGTTGAAGGAGGTGCTGCAGTTCTTCGGGCTGGTTCCAAAAGTCGGTCAGATCATCGTTCAATAAAGACATCGATCTCGAAGAGGCCTTGCAAAATGGACAACATACGGCCACGCCAAGTGCAGCGCAAGATTATCTGTTCCCTGGACCCTCATACACGAAATGCAATGATGGTGGCGAATATCAGCGAACACACGGTATAACTAATCTATCTTTTGCAGATTCTTGACGCTCGGTTCGGCGCCGCAGTACAACCATCCTCGCTTCGATTCACCTGCCTGAATACGACACATCTGACATATGTTACTCTAAAACAACAAGCATGAAGAAACTGTCAAACTACACCTCTTCTATCCCAAGCGTCTAAATGAGTATTTACTAGTATCTTAATCGAGTATGATCCGAATCACCTTTCTCCAAGCGCTCTCGAACGCAACGATCAAATCGCCTCTCTTTCTACAAATCCTAACATTGTCCACTCTTCCAACACCAACATTGCAATAAATGATCTCCTAAGTGATATCGTTGACAGACGTTTCTCCTACAAAAGCCAATATCGTCAAACTCCCTTTACGTTCTTGCTTGATGAATGCCATCTTTCTTATGATGAATTTGATTTTGAACGGCTTGATGATCAATAAAGCTCGATATCTTGTCAAAAGCTAATATGCTTTACGAAAAACTCTGATTCTGCCCGCTCGCTATCAAGGTTTGATCTTTATCTTTCCTTTAGACCTTGCCTCTATATGGCACGAGATAATTACCAAAATCCCCAATCTTGAGAGTAGGCAAGGCCTCGTCCTTGCCAAGGATACGTTCTTGCCGAGAATATGTCCTTGACGAATACACAAAGACGACAAGACACAATAGATAGAACAACAACTTACTACCGCAGAATATGATGTTTCTGATGTCTTGCCTCGCCGACATAGTGATGTCGCCAAGCATGGCCTTGCCAAGCTGTTCATAGCCAAGCTGTTCATAGTCAACCTTCATTCACCCAACACATTTTGCTTGCTTGTTAACGAATTTTTTTGATCTTATTCATCTTTGAAAGTGACGAAGTACACGACGCTGAAAGGGCAAATGCGTGTGTTGGAATTGCATATAAACACACTAATTAACAATATCGTTCGTTGCTTCTACATCGAACAAAACCGCAATGATGAACTCTCTTCGTTGATACACCGAAAATGCCCCTAACCTTTTATCCAAATCAAGACGACCTATTACGCTTCTCTCCGTCCGTTTAAATGCCCCCCTCTTTTTTTTTTACCGAATATCATTTGTTATCCGAGAAACGACGAGCGATGACTTAAGACCCCATCGATTTTTGACTGTTCCGGTTCGGATTATTCATCCTCTCGAACGATGAGAAAATACGGCAATTTAGAGATGTTGAATATATATATATGTGTGTTTAATGAAGGTAGATCTATTCTCGAGGATCTAATTCTATATAGGACGGCGTTGGATCATTACTTCTCCTTTTCAAGTCTGGCTTCCAGCACGCCGGTTACCCATGAGATATTGGAGCTAAGTATCAGTCCAACTCTACGGATTTCCTGGCTACGGACATGTTCGCAACTTGATATGCTTTCATTCTCAACTCAGTCAGCGACTTCAAAATCTGTCTTTTTCAATGATGTTTCATGTCAATGCTGATTTAATGAAGAGAATCCCGGGGCACGTATTGGTAAGAGAGGCTTGGGAGATTACAGTTCGTGTCCGCTGGTTGCACCCTAAAGACGGATACTTCTGCTTCAAGGCCTCCGAGAGAGTAGTGCCTTGTGTACGAATCCCCTCGTTCGAATTGAGGGCTTGATTAGCACAGAAAAAAATTGGGCGACTTTTTAGAATTGTGGTATCGGACCTGGCTTCATTGACACTGTGAGCTATCAAATCTACAATCAACGGCATGTGCCACAGAGGGCCGTGGACTTCCATGCCGACGCGTGCGCTACCAAGTACGATGATATTCCAGGGTAGTCAGCGATTCGAAACCAGCCCGCCTCCAACCACATTCCCTCCAAACTCATCGTCCAGGATATAATAATCCAAATCCACAAACTCATACCTGGTCACAAAATCCGTGATCCCCCTAATCACCGCGCCCCATTTCGCCCAAGTGATCGCGTTGCGAATTTTCGGGTAGAGATTGAGACGGACTGTTGCCGAAGAGATCTTGAGCGGACTAGGTCCTATGGGCACCTGCGAGGAGGCGAAGTGTAGGTTCACGTCATTGGCGGCTAAGAGGAGACAGAGCACCACGTTGGAAGGGGGGATCCGGTGGCCGAAAGATTGGAATTGGATCTTGAGGGAGGAGTGGGGAACGGTGTAGATGTAGGGTTGGGGCGGTAGGGGGCTGGTGGGAGCTTTTTGAGTTGTGGGAATTAGGTGGGGAGGGAGTCGAGACTTACCTTCGCGGAGTCGCCAGGGTCAGGTTGAGAGTGAGACTTTCGGCGGCGTCGGAGGTGGGTAGGGATACTGTAATGGAAGTATTGGGTGCGATTAGAGATGCTGCAAGACCGAAGGCGCTCAATTGGAGAACGACAGCTAGAGTGGATACTTGATAGACTTGCATCATGAAACCAATGGACGAGACACAATCAAGAGAGATCATGGAGAAATAGCATGCAGTATTAATGGAAACTCCAATTTTATACGGCAGAATTCTTTAAGCTTTTTGACAGCTGTCGGCTATGACGGTTGGCACAAGCGCATTTGCGATGCTTGACGCAAGGGCCCTACCTTGTCAAGCTTTGCTGTCAAAATTTCGGTTTCAATCCTAGTCGCATAGTGATAGGTCGTTGGTCGTAGTAAGGTAATACCGGGCCTAGTTGGGCTATTGGAGGATGGTCATAGCGTTATAATATGCCAATGAGACTGCTGTCGCGTGTTATCCTTGTCGAATTAGGCTTCTTGTATGCAGTATGGTCACAGGATTTGGTCTCTTGGTGGGTTCTGCTTGAAGTCGACTGCGAAAGGGAAATGCGATCCTTGTCTTGCATGAGCCCACATCGACGTTCGACTCCGGCTATGCAAATCCAAGCGCGGCCACCTGATCGGTAGAAGATGCATGCTAACATCATGTGATAGGGAATTTCCCATAATTGGGCAAAGGGAGATTTTCTTCTTTGCAAGGAATGTACAGACTACTACATGGTGGAAGCTTTGGACCATTTGCCACGAGCGCGTATCCGAAAACCGTAGAAATAGAAACTACGAATATCGACTATCAGTGGCGGTAAGAGTAGTCAGGAAGGTAAATGAACTCACATGAATGGGATTGGGATCATAACAACAGAGACGAGCGCAATTAGAGTCGATGCCCAGTCGATGCCCAAATTGTGGAACACTACACAACCGCAAAGAGCGATTAGCTCCAGTCCACACAAACGACAGATTCGGTAGTTGAATAACATTGAGAAACTTGAAGCATACTTGGGGGAGCAAAGAGCGGAAAGACACCCGCGAATATGCTCCTGACAGCAGTCACTGCTGCTACCGCGCTCGCGGCGTAAAGCTGAAAGGTGTCAATGATGTAATTGAGCGAGGCTTGGAATATCATTAAGAAGCCAGCCCCAAGCATTATAGCACCGATGCATGGCCTGGAAAAACATTCAGTATCTCACAGAGTGCTTATTACTTAGCTCCGCGGGACGACGTACCCAATCCAATGTACATGCTTGCTTGAAGTCCATCCGAATACGAACAGACCACCAGCAAATAGAATCCCTCCTACCATCATAGGAGGTAATCGAGCTTCTGGTACTGGACGCATGTTGTTCTCTTCGAGCTTTCTGATGTAGAACTTCGAGTTATAGACGTTGGCGCCTGCACCGAGGACTGTGCCGATGAGGGTGGCTATGAAAGGCAGGGAGCCGACGAGTTGATTCCAGCCGCGCTCTTCCTCGAATTCAATCGGGAAGGCTGCGAAACAGCTGTTCAGATTGCGGTGTGGTCAGTCAATCAAAGATGAGCGATGAAGCGAGAGACGAGCTTACAGGTAAAGGATACCGTAAACAAAGGCGGCATAGAGTGCCATGCAGAAGCAGATGGGCGTCGCAATAATTTGAAATGGTCTGATAAGATACTTGCGCGCCAAGGAACTGAAGGTAACATTCCATTCTTCGTGCTTCGCATGAAGCGCCCAATTTCCGGTCTCGTATCTGAGCTCGCGTGCTTTGTAGACGAGTAGTACGCTGGGGTACGTTTCATCGAGTACAAATATATCGAGGAGGAGGATTGCAATCATCATCATTCCCGTTATCTGAAAAGACAGTTCAGCGCCATTACCGGGGAAGAGTTTCCCTGGATCTTGTCAAAACGAACGTATTCTGTCCATCTCCAACTAACACCAGATACCAACATGGCACCAGCAACGATTGGAGCTAATAGCGGTCCTCCTGCGACCGCCATAGAGTAACCTGCCAAGGCGGCTGCTCGTTGAGCTGGTGAGTAGATGTCACCAAGGACACCACCTGTGTTCGATACCGGAGCAGAAGCGAAGAAGCCGGTAAAAAAGCGGGTGATCAAAATACTCGATAGGTCCTTTGAGGCCGCGGTAGAAAAAGAGAAACATGCTCCGATGAAGTAAGGCGGGAAGACGGCGATTCTTCTGCCGTAGATTTCACCTACACGTAGATAAATTAGCCTTACGGTCCCGGTTCTGTACACATCCTACAGGCAATAGGAGGTCTGAATACTTCAAACTCACTAAGCGGTGCCCAAAGCAGCGGCCCAAGCCCGAATCTGACATTGATTAGGCTATATGTCCGTCAAATGAGTAGATGAATGAAATACCCGAAAAGGAACAGGGTGGTTCCGAGGGTTGACACGATGTCAGAAACCTTGTATTCCTTTCCAACTGCGCTGGTATCTGACGAGAATCTGCGGGTTATTAGCTCGCAAAGAGTCATGTATTGGTTTTATCAATGTACATTGAAGATGCCCAAGAACTGCACATCGTAGTTAGGCCGTACAAAAGCACTGTAATGAACTTCTTCCTGTTGGGCCAATTCAATGGTCTGTAGGGGTCGTCAGGGCCGTCAAAGTCCACGAGGGCATCGGATTCAGTCTTCTGCGGAGCCAAGGGGTGTGAAAAGTTGCGCTTCTCGGTGATGGAGGAGGCAAGTCGAGTCAGAGGTGAACGTGGATCCAATACCCGTGTTGGGCGACGAGAGAGACCTTGTTGCCTCTCTGCATAGGGTGATGCGTCGAATCCTGTTGACTTGTCGGTCTCCACGGGCATCAGGTCGTGTTCATCAAGATGTTGCCCTTGTCCTTGCATTTGTGACTGGTCGAGGTCCGCAGACTTGACTGGAGACTGCATTGCAGATGCTTGATTGGGGATTGTGAGAATGAAAACATATATATAAATGTGTGTGTATGTAGATTCCAAATGACTATTACAAGTGCGGAAGACTTGGAATATATATGGTAGTCCTTCAATTCCTCGCACCCATGTGTATCCGCAAAGCCACGCTAGCCAGATTAGTAATCCAGAAATTGTTTATCATGAAGGGCAGGAAGATGCAGAGAGCGAAGATAGGGAACGGCAATAGGCAAGAAATTGAGCGAGCAAGGGAGGAAGAAAAGAAGAAACCACGGCGACAGCAAGTCTGTCACGGCGTTAAAAGCGAAGCTGCATATCCGAGATCATCGCATATCAGACCACGGAGGTCGGCTTACAAAGGCTTCAGCAGCGCTAGTGACAGCCCTAGCCCTAGCTTCAATTTCGGAAGGCAGCCCTATAGCATTCATTTCGTTAAACCTGATTTCAGAGACTTATTACATTGAGCCTGACAGGGGCAAGGGAAGCACCATAGCTGGAACAAATCCGAGATCTTGGTGAAGAGTCTTGGCATTCGGGGCCGCTTCCTTCCGGGCAGACCTCCTTGCTCGTCATGCGTGGGACGGACTTAAGCCGGGGCTTGATCCTTCCGAGGGTTCTTAGCCCTAGCCTGCAGCAAAGAAGCGCTGGTCTGGGGTCAGAAAATAAGAAATAGCTACAGCATTGTACCAGCGCGATTAGGAATCGAACCTCAATACCACTAGCAAACAGGGTCAACCTTGTGCATCAACTACAGGTTGCAAATCGTGAGAACGACTACAGAGGACGGTCCAGGGACTGTGATAATACCCCTGGGACGTACAGCAAAGTGTTTCTTCCACCTGCCAATATTTGTGTGAGGAACGGCCGAAAGCCGACATTATTACTTCATCTATGTATGTTGTACTCACACATCTGCAAATGTAGATCCGCAGGGGCAAATTTGATGCGCGTGGTGTGGAAATATCGGGCACGTCAAATCACACAGTGTGTTACCTAGGTAGTTTCAACGAATCCAAACTTGACACACAGGCAGCGACGATCTTACTCTTGCATCGACTCGAAGTCACCAAATGACTCAGTCAATTTCTTCCACTGTTGCTCTTCTTTCCGGCCATACCGCCTCTGGCTTTATTCAATCTCTGAGCCTGCCTGGCTCCATCTCCTAACGGTGAGCGCAAACACTGTGCCGAAGCAGGTTTGGACAGGGAAGGGGGAAGTCGAAATCAACGAGCGGGCAAAGAGATTTTCCTTTTCCTTTTACCTCTTATTTCTACGAAAAGAGGACATGGAGATGAAGATGAGTCGAGTGACACGGGTTTCTCATTTATCGAGACGGATGTGGCTACAATTCATGCCAGCACTTCAGCCATCAAGTGTTCCAATGTGGTTGGAGTGGCTTTCAACCTTACAACACTTGCATACTAGCGGGTCCATCGGTCTGACCTTTGCAGTTCTATCTACTTAATCTGGCAACGCATATACTCGGCACCTTTCTTTGATCGACAGACACGTGTAAGATGGATCCCCCAAAGCAGCAGACTCAATGGCTTACGTACCTGTGCATTTTCTTACCGGATCCCACTTCGCCCTTACCCTCCTTCCTTGCCCTACCTTTCTTTCTTTCGTTCTTTTCTTCTTTCCCACACTGGAACGACTTTCCCAACCCAGCACTACACTATGCGCAACACACACACACACACACACACACACAGTCCCTGACCATAGAACCCGGTCACCGAACGCCGTTCGTCCGACTATCTTGTACAATACTCTACTCCATTACACTTGCATTGCGTTGCATAGGTACACAGTCAGTCAGCCATACTCGGGCTCGCTCAATCAGTCAGTCAGTCAGTCGGTCAGTCAGTCCGGCGCGCGCTGCACTACTGTACTCCCTTTCTCAGCCCTCGGCAAATCCCGCTCTGTGTACTTTAGTCACCCTGACTCATCTGCGCTTACTTATATAACAACATATTCGGCCCGTTGAGCGTCGGACCCAAAATCAGGAGGAGCCAGATATAGAGTAATCATGATTGATTATCAATTAATTAAAAAATTGAGATTTTGCTTTGTGAGTTTTGCATATGAGCAAAGAGGGAGTAAAATCCACGTTCTTTGAGATGAATAAGAGAGTAAAGGGCACGAAAGCGATGGGTATTTCCATGGCACGAGTCTGCGTGACTTGGTAACGCATGTTGCCAACGTGGCCGAAGTGTGTCGTTTTCAAAGCTACTTGGGTTGGCTGCTCCACGAGCCTCTGCTTCCGTTTTGTTCTTGCTTCTTCTTCTTCTGGTCAATTGGCGCTGCTACTTTGTCATTCATTGCTGTCGCCGTAGCCACAATGAGGGCATTTTCGGTCTTTCTGTTTGGTGGCACCGTTACATAGCTATGATTGGGAAGGTGGTTGGCACGTAGATATCATCGCAGCAAATGGAAGTTGACGGCAATCCATTATCTTACACGCAACCATTCTAGACCATTGAAATGGTGACAATCGGTGCTTCGCACCGCTGCCACAACACCACGAGAAACGGCACGAAATCTATGCCAAAACAAACTGCAATGGGGTATGTTGATTACTCTCTTGAAACCCGCCTCAATCGTCTCCAAACTCGACCGCCGGACCGGACCCCGAGGAGACAACCCTCACACGTAGGGTTGGACTTGCTTCTCGCTCCACTCCCAGAATTGTTCTCCGACTCCCGTGCCGCCTTCGCTCTTGCTCTTTGTGGAGGCCGCGATGTCCTTCCTCAGCGAACCGAATCGGCCCCAGGGTATGACTAAGTGCGCCCCCAGTCAGCATATCGCAGGGCAAAGTGAGCCTTGTACGTACCAAATGCGCCTGTGTCTTTAGGCGTGACCTTTGGAGACAATCCAGCCCAAAGCTCGGTGTACGCGCCGTGGATAGGGGTCTGCGAGATGAGGTAGAAGATCAAAGATGTGAGGCCAGTCATGTGGCGTTGAAGCTCCGTTCTCAGAAACCCAGGGTCTAGAGGCTGCGCGAAATACCAATTAGCCTTGGCGAGCCCGCAGACAGACGACGTTTTGCACATACCACGCTGACAACGTTGGCCGCTTGATAACGCTTGGCATATTCCGCGCCGTGAAGAATGTTGCCGGCTTTGCTGGCCCCGTATTTGTACCAAATTGACTCGTCGTGGTTGTAGTCGAGATTCTTCATGTCGACTCCACCCTTTGGCGCGGTAAGTCCTGCAGCTGACGACGACACCCAAACCACTCTGACAGTTCCTGTCGGTGCAGTCTTGGCAGTTTCAACCAGGAGAGGTGTTACAAGCTTAGTGAAGAGGAAAGGGCCGACGCAGTTGGTTCCAAGCTGGGCCTCGTAATTCTGTTTCGTTTTCGTGCCTTGCGGGGGTACCATGACGCCGGCGTTGTTCCACAGTACATCGAGCTTGGTTTCCATGGAGAGGAACTTCTCGGCAGATTGTTTTACCAGCGTCAAATCATCGAGGTCGAAATGGAGGAAGATCATCTCCCCTTGGCTTTTTGGATACTTTGTTTTGACCGTCTCTATGGCCTTCGCGGCTTTGTCTTCCGAGCGAGCCGCGACGTAAACCTTGGCGTTGTGGGCGTAGAGGATCTGGACAAGTTCCAAACCGATGCCGGAAGCGCCGCCAGTCACAAGGAATACCTAGGGAGTTTGTCAGTATGAACAACTACATGCTGGCGACATGACAGCAGTGGTGATGATGAAACAGCAGGATGGGTCTCGCACCTTGCCTGTCTGGTCTGGAACCTCTTTCTCTGTGAATTTCGCAGAGGGCGGAAACATCTGGCTAAGTGAGATACCCATGGTTCAGGTCGTCGAGTGTGTGTTCGTTCTGTCAGGACTATGAACTCAATCAATATACCGTGTTACCAAGATTTCTTAGGTGAGAGAAGCGTAACAAGAAAGCTGGTCAAGTAAGGTGAAAGTGATGGTACCGTAGTTATGCCAAGGCTACGGGAATATTTTGAGTCGGGCAGTCGCGTTCTTATATGTTCCACTCCAACGGGACAAGGTGCAAAGTTGAGCCGAGGTAAGGAGTAAGCGGGGCAATGTTAGGCCGGAGTAAAGTGTGGTCGCGCTAACCACACACCTAGCTCCGGGATCTTACCCGGTGTCAGCAATTCCGCAGCTAAGTATGGCACGAAATCAGCTTTTAATGAAGCTACAGAAGAAGGATATTGTTTAGGCTTATCGTCGACGTCGCCATCGCCTGGATCTTAGATGATGATCAGAGTATCCCTGGCCTAGGGAAGTCTTGTTCTACCCTATCATTTTTTATGACTGGGTTCGTCAAGATATGTAAGGCTGTGGACTGTGGCGCTGACATGAAGACCCTGGTTGGGGCACAGCGCCATATCTATCCTTTAGTTCACCCAGTCCGGGAACTCCTATCTAGATCTGAGGTAAGCCGAGAGATCCGCTAAATTCCTCGTACCAATCGTCAGCATCTACCCTCATGCCGCTCAGCTGTTTCCCATTAATCACGGCTGACTCAATCAGAATTGTGTCCTCTCAGGTCGGATTGATGAGTTTCCGACGGCTCTACCCGCGGGCTTCAGCTTCGGCATCCATGGGTGTGAAACTCGTCATGAAACTTGGGATCCACTTCTGCAGAATGAAGGGAATGAATACACATCGTGCATTGCATAGGTCGTGGTAGACCGCGCGTGCCGCCTCGCGGCATCGGTGCAACGTGTTTGTAATCCAGCTTCGAGGCGGCATTTGACTTTGCCAAACAAAGGCGTAAGAGGTCCGGGCGTTTTGGTGGCGCCTTGACCTGATCGCAAAGCAACGCGAGTGAGTAATCATGGAAATGAAGTCCGACCAAACGGATTATGGAAGATGCATGGCACCGCATGAGTCAGGTCATGATATGTACCGGGGGTACCTTAGAGTAGGGAGAGATCGGCACCAAAAAGTCCTGAACGCCAAGACTTTTGCGCCAAGACATTGCATAACTTAACGCGCCGCCTGAGGTGCCTCCTTAGATCTGCTGTGGGTGCGGTGGCTTCGGAATGGCGGCTGACCATCGAACCTTGGCTGAACATAGGAGTCATTAATGCTCCTGTCTAGGAGTGCGTTTTCTCCGCCAATAAGGCGCTTCTGAGCCAGAATATCTCGGGAAACCATGGCAACGGCGACAGCGAGATACAGATGGGGCTATTGAGGAATGACTGTACTATGACATAAATATATTGTACTATGGTATTATACTACGGTAACACAATAAATCTTGAGCGGGATGTGTAGGCCGTGGCGGTCTTGACAAACTATAGCAAGCTGAGTCACGGTGTATTGGGCAACATTTCGCAGCCATACCCTCAATAAAAGTTTCAATCTATGAAACTCCAAAAGTCCTAGGGTTCCACGCCACAGGGTCCCCTAGTCCCCTTCCGACACTAAGGTTAGGGCTGCTTCTAGCGCTGTCCAGGACTTCCAGCCAATATTGAAAGAAACTCTCTCTTATTAAAGCACCGTTATGTCTTCATAACACAAAATGATAATCAACCAAAGCGCCCGCTGGCGATCGTCATCGCCCAAGCAGGGTCATGCACCTACACTTGCTGAGCAACATCGTTCGCCATGACACACACAGCCCTTTGGCACCTTTTCAGTAGCTTGCAGGACCTTCAATCTGGAGATTTTGGGCAGTCGGTTTGTAGTAGGTCTCATTTGGACGTTGGGATGACGGTCAGCCGTCGGGACAGGCCGATGGTTGAGGATGGGACATGGTGGTCGTGCAGTCATTCGTAAGCATCTGGTTGGTTGGAGACTGTAGCGCTTGTAAAGATCAAGGTGCATCCATTGGTTGTATATATCTTGGTGGATTGTGGAAGGGTCTTGTAGCTTAGATTACGTTCCAATGTAATGTAAGGGAAAGCCCAGCACGTGTCCGGTGGCTAGATACCTGCGAGGCGTACAATTCGCCACAGTGGGACGCTGGGTTAGTGAGTCGCATAGGAGGCCATGGCCCATGGCCCCCCTCCATGGACTTTTTTTTTGGAAAACCGGTCATGGCAGGAGACACGTGTCATCAAGGAGTTCGATAAGTATGAATATAGCTGTCCTGCACCTGGCAATGGCTCTTCGTCTGATTGCATCTCTTTCCGAGCCATGGCATTCTTGTCCCGCCCCTCCGCCCGCACCTGTATACAGCCTCATCTTCACTTCAGGTCTATGCTGCTACATACAAGCATGGGAGTTTTCTTGGCGCTAGGGTACGAAAATAGGGCTGTTCAGGCCTCTGTTCGCTTGCTAGCCCCGGCGTTGGGACGGTCCCAATCACCATTCACGTCATTTGTATGCCCTCGTCTGTGCGTCTGATGTGTGCATTCGAGTATGTGAGTATTAACCACAATGCACCGTTGCTTTTCAGTGTCCTTGGCATCTACATACGGTCTTTTGGCTTGGCTCTCATCACTCCTCCGCGGGCAAAACCACAAGACTCCCAACCGAATTCCCAATCCCCTATCCTCAAGCCCATCGAGTGAAATGGAATCTCCAACGAACCAACCCTCGTCCCTCCCCTTATCATTGAAACAACAGCGGCTATATCTTTTTTGGGTCGGACCTGCAGCAACGCTCTCAATACTCTAACCACACAGCCGCGGTCTCATTCGGAAATACGCCCTTCTGCTCCTGACTACAGACCTCATCGTAGCAGTAGTGCTGATTCAGGGAAATGTCTGGTGCTCTGTCCAGGCGAATTGCTGCTGCATTTCCGCTGTGTTATCGCCCCGGGGGGGGGGGGGGGGGGCCTTTTGGTCCAGCTGGCTGGTGCTAGGATCCATCGAGGGGACTGGGGCGACGTGAGTAAGAATGAACGACGCCTTCATGCGGTGCTTAGAGGATCAGCCCACCAATCCCCGCAAAGACCGATTGAAAGTAGGACGCTGGCACCTTGCAAGTGGAAGAATCGAATGCAAGACTGCATATCTTGAAAAGCGCTGACAGACTGACAGGATTGAATGGGAAGATACAAGGCTATCAAATAAATAATCCGGGAAACCAAGGAAATCCTGGCGCAGTCTCTACGGAGCAGCTGGTTGAACAGATGGGCCGCAGAATTCTTTTGTTTTAGGTCATCGACGATGCTATGGATAACAAATTTTTGCGTCGTATCGATGATTACCTGCATGCTTGTCTAGGTTGCCAAGGATACAATTTGTTTGGAGGAAGGCAGGCAGGCACATAGACCATACTAGAGTAGTGTTGCAGAGACGCGAGTGAGCATTTAGGCGTTCCCTAGGGCGTTTGAGGTGTTATCGGAAGGACTATTTATTTTTCATATCTGTAAGTTTGGTCGTAGTGAGACTTCTTCCATAGAGTGAAGTATGTCCCAGAACGACCACCTGTGGTGCCCGCGTATTTCTTGCTGGCTAGACACTGCTTTCTTTCTTGCCTGTCAGCTATTCGCTGTATAAGCCAGCAAAGTGCTAGTGGTTCTAAGTGGGAGTCGTCGGGCATAATACCACCTCGATTCTTGAATCTCTAGTGATGCTACAGGTCTGATTGACACCTCCTAGATTCCATTAACTCTCAAATTATCCGTCTGCGAATAAGCATGTGGCATATCATACGTCATGAGAATCATAGTATCCGAATCCTAAGCAGTCGGTGGCTCTTGCATCATCGACTGGTCAACGGCAATGGTCTTGCGTACAACGCCCTCTTCGAAAGTCCTTGGCCCAGCACCCTCTCCTCGAATCTCAGTCCTCACTGATCCTAATTCACAGTCCCCGAGATGACGAGTATCATGAAGCTCGAAATAGCCCTTGTCACGGGCATGACCAGCAGGCACCATTGAGTCTCCAGCCAAAGGAATCCCCGTGTTGGATCTGTGCGAAAGCCCGATCTTCCTGCTTGAGGCTCCACCCCTGGATTTGAGAACGAGAGAATTCAAGCTGGCCAACCAAGAAGCACCAGGCATCTGGCCTTTGAAGAATGACACGAATGCGGGCATCGAACCAACAATTATCGCGACGTAAATTTCACAGGTACTGGCTAAGCGTAAGCTGTCGAATAACAATACAATTACAATAGTGACTCACACGCAGATTTCAACGGCAGCTGATATCCAAAGTGTGTCATCGCTGGTGTAGTATTTTAATCGGTACACCAATCCTACGACTGCCGCAGCAATTCCCCTATAATCCAGTCAGATTTCGAAAACAAGTCTATTTGATATACTCACAAGATAGCCGTCCCAAAGACCGCGAGGATTGACAAACGCCTCTTCAGTGACATATGTAGTCTTAAAACAATCGGGATTGGGAGGAAGAAGATATAGAGATCCAAGACCACTGACAATACGCCTTGTATGACGCCATATATTGTCTCTTTCCTGCACTTGGTTTCAGATTCCCATGCCATCCCAATGTGGGGCGCGCAAAAATATGTCGCGAGCGGAACACCGATCCAGTAAATTAAGAAAGTCCAAGCTAGTCCAAACCAAACGCCGTATCTCATACTTTTATCTATGGCGAAGATTCGGAAGTAGAGTAGAAATATTGTACTCTTGGCAAAGAAGAATATAAGGGCTTTTATTACAGTCTCAGCGTAGAGTTGCTACTCTTTCTCAGTCAATTGTCTCGTTAGCGGATGAGGATGAACTTTATTACTTTGAGGTAGTCTCCATCTATCATGGTCACTGCGAAAACATGCCTCGTCATCCTGTTCACTGCGCCAAGGTTAGATCTTTGCCAGGCGCCAACTGCGACAGATTAACTCACTTGAGATTATCACGCCCGTGGACGTTAAAGCTAATACTGTCGCGGCAATGCAGGAGTCTAAAACCATTAACTGTTTTGATGACCGGGGTGGAAGATGCAAATCTTACAGTCATCGATTCTTAGACCTCGTGGGGCGTGGAAGTTCGCATACAGTCTGATGATCACAAAGAAAAGTGCCCATGTCATCATCACTATGTTCACGGCAATGAGTGTTGGCGCTAAGGTCTGAGCGTCGACGATATTGGGGCTGATGCCTTGGCGTGGTTTGTCAAGAGGGATACCAGACAAGCTCGTCTGGCCATCGATTAGGATTGTTGCCGCTCACTACGATACCGCATCGCAGACTCACATTTGTTTGAAACGCCATAGTTTCTAGGACGAGACGCGGACACAGCGGCAGACCGGACAAATTTCAGGTTCAATTTCGTTTCTTTAAAGCAAAGTCGTCGGAGGATGATCTAATTTGACCAATTTGAGCTATGATGTGGATTTAATTCGAAGTCTTTTTAATATTCTGAAGGAAGGTGTTCATACAACGGGCTTCCATGCCTTGATCTGGTTCCAGGCGTTATAAGGGTGGGAATCATATTTGGCGGAGTTTGGCGGAGTAAGCGTTGCTTGCATGCCGTTTTGATGGGTCGTACCAGTGAAATCTGCTTGCGAACGCAGAAGCTGATATCCTGCAGTGTTCGGGTTTGTTTTTGAGGTGCCGAGGCTCCAAGCGAGCTTATCATCGCTTTCCTGGTTGCATAAGATGCGACGGTACCTCAGAAGAGCGAGGCGTTCGGAGTTACTTCTGGTGAAATCCCACGTAAGCCGCACCGAGACCAAACAAGACCAACCCCCCACTGGGAGACTGAGACTCTAAAAGCCTTCCACTGTAAGTGGCCTGACTTGCCTGCGCAAGAAACGAGAGGAGCATGAGCTCATGCTGATCCAGTCGAATACTTATGTGGGTGTTGATCGGCAGACGCTTATCTAAGCATACCGTCATCTAATTGAGGCGCTTACACTACTTGTATTTACCGGTAAATCCTAGTAGACATATACATTCCCACCCTTTCACCCATCACAAGGATTGGCAATCAGTTGGTAAAAGTTATCTGCTTGTAGAGTTGTGCAATTAGAATATCTCAAACTGCTCTGTCTGCTCCATCTGCGCACTGCCTTTCGAAAGATTGCACTTCCGGGGACCCCAGGTTTCTAAGGCCTGAAGCGCTGGCCGCCGTTCGTAGACATAGTGGTCGAGGGTTTTGATTTTTCCACCACCCAAAGCCCCGAACCTACTCATCCTCACTGTTGACCAGTGATTGCGCTCGTCTTCTACGGAGCATGTATGCACAAGTGTGTAACCGAGTTAGCCGGATACTCTTACTTCTGCAGCCCACTGAGTCATTCCCGTTGTCTCGCAGTAGCCAACTTTTAGCAGCGATGCTCCTCCGCTTCTATGCGCAACTCTCTGATTTGGAGTGGATTGGACATTTGAAGCCGTCTCTGTTGCCCTTGCAGCGTTACAACAGCTGGTGATCTTCCATATCGTGCATACACGCGATGACACCTTTCTGATGACTGCAGGGACGAGGATTGTGGGTAGTGTTGAAGAATGACGCTATTCAGTAGTGGTCTCATATGAGGATAGTAGTCTTGTCTTATTGTTCTACTATGTAGGAGTGTAGGCTACTTATACTATGTGACGCCTGTGGCAAATACACGCTAGTATATTGCCACTTAGAGTAGTGCTAACACACTGTTCTTAACATACTGTTAGTACTAGATAGTAGATCATATGCAGGTTTCCGGTTAGCTGATTCCAACAGGTAGGAAAACCCCGAAAAATCCTCAGTCAGTGTCTTTTAACACGTGGCCACCATTGAATATCTCAGCAATTTCTGCTCGGATCGTCTCGACGGAACCGTCCGTGATCTATAGAGTGGTGGGTGTGCCTCATGCGGTCTCAAGTACACGTGTAGTGAGTAGACGTGGGTATCCATAATATCGTATCACAATCCCTCCTGTCGCTCTCGCCTGTGATGATGGTTTCATTACGCAGCTCTCGACCACCCATCTCGACCTGATATGCACAGATCTTTTTTTCCTAGAAATCTCTCAGATCGTGATGCAGCGATAAGGATTCACCAAATATGTAGATCGCTAGGATGGTCTTTCTTTTATAAACAAATGCTCCCTTGCGAGCTGAATTCTCTTATCAACTATAGTCTTCCAAATTACCCCCTAGCCCCAATATTCGTCTGGGCATACTCAATATCTATGTGTAACGCTGCGCCAGGTGGTTCTTAGGATGTAAGTATTGTGACTCAAGACACAGAGAGAAACATTGGCCTCGATTGGATTTTCCTATCGCAAAGGTTTTGATGGAAGCTAAGAAGGTTATGCAGGTAGACTGTGAATGCTGAATCGATTGATATCAATAGTGTGAGAGCAGAACGTTCCATGCAAAGCATGCAGGTGTGCTTTCACAGCTGAGACGCAAAGATTTGCCGAGCGAAAGGCGACATTATTCTTGTTGAAGACCTATTTGTAGATCAAGAAGAGGGCTAAGCAGATTGCTATAGCTGTTGAATCAGAATCGCAATTGTAGCGCTCGAGGCTTTGGTGACTTGTGCTGGTGATCGGGAATGCCACGATGGAGACCAAAGATCAGGCCTCATGATCCATTTTATTCCATTACAAAGCCCAATTATAGCAAGTGTACAACATATGTAGAAAACTTTGGGCAACTGATAGTCCCCTACCCAGTCTTTGTACATGGCTCCATGTATTTGGACAGTCTCAGTGTGTAGATGCTTCATGCAAGTAATCAGAGACGGTAGAGAAGAATCCTGATGCCAAGCAACCTGCCTGGTCACGTGCAGAAACTACCTCAGACCCGCGCGTTTAGACTGAAAACACAAAGATTTCTACCTTTCAACACAACCACATCTTAGTGCAGCATTATTAGACATATGAAGATAATTTTTGATGTGGTAGCTAATATTGAAACATAAATATACATATACTATCCTGGCCTAGCCATCATGTGCTTCGTCGATTTGTACCACTCACAACATAGGCCGGACTCGATAAGCCAAAGTATGTACATATGGGTACTCATCTTTGCTTGGAGTTGAGTCTCTGGCACTTCGCTGGCAGTAAGCACTGCGGTATTTCCACGAAGAAGGCCTGCTAGACCTTGGACGCACTTGCAGTTTCATGAGACGATCAATTTTTATTCTGTCCTGGACAAGATGTACGAGAACAGGGTTTCTTTACGGAAATTCGGTCCTTTCTTCAAACGGAAAAAGATTGCATTATTAGTTTTCGCTCTCGGTGAGCTGTATTGTCCTTGCATTCTCCAGTGGGCGGAAGGGACTTACCCACTTCTCGTACCCGAAGTACGAGGTGAAGCTCTAGCAAATAACACAGGGGATCATTGAACGACGCAACGATGTTTTAGAGCCTGGGAATCCTCGTGCGCCAAGGGAAGAAAGAAACCTTAGTTCTCTATGATTGGGGAAGACAATCGTCGGAGTCAGAGCAGACCGAGGTGGGAAATACCACGAGCACAGACGCACCTATCCCAGTTACACTTATCGCTTCCTTCATTGGACTAATTTGGTCTATTCTTAACACTATGTTTTTCTCGGCCACTACGACTTCTATTCGCTGAAGCTTGGTCATCAGACCCAGAACTCAAGACACACCAGACCCAAATGCTCCTGGTGGATTGGAAGCAAGGCTCAGCTGTGACACGATACACCATATTAGGAATAGTGCGAAAAGTTGGGCGTGGGCACCACCGCTAGTTTCCTGCCAAAGGCATCTCCGAGTATAAAGTGTTTGAATCCGATCTTTCTATTATCTCCTGGTCACTCACCAGGACTGTACTTGGTCTGAATGAATAATTCACCTTCTAAGACTCTATCTTCAAACATACGAAGCTCGACAAGCGTTCATGGTCATATGCAAATCTACGTTAGGAATTTGTAACCATATCCTACAACGGTGTTCAACTTCCCGCAACACACAATCACCGAGCACGAGAGTCTATTCTTGAGGACATCTAGCAACTGATCTTCAAATCGCGTCCCAAGAAATTTCTTCACACCACAATTCAATAATCTGTGCTAAACTAGCCATCTATACAATGTCGATTTTTGGGGGACTCGCCAACGAAATACTCCTTCAGATTATCAAGGAGACCTCAGCCGATGATATAGCGGCGTTGGCATCATGCTGCAAGCACCTCCATTTCCTTGCAAAAGGGAGGTTGGCATTTCATAGAAAGAAGAGAGCCACAGCCGATGACATCGTGGTTGGCTGGGACATGTGGACGACATCGGCAATCCATCCATCAAAACATCTGGAAGACATTATGGAAGATGACGATATTCGATTCTATACGAGAAAAATGAAGATCGGGTCTCTCGAATACGGGGACCCCGAGGACGATGATATTGGCGGGGTAGATGGACCCTACACGTCAAAAAAGAATGCACTCGTCGCCAATATTGGGTCAAAATACGAACATCAGCTCTCAGATCTGATAGCCAAAGTCTACAGCGCACTTCTCCCTCATGCAGCAAAGACTAACCTGCAAAAGTGGACAAAAGATGTCGTCGAAAAGGGCGAGCCTGCAGCGGTCGTAATCCTACTCCTGGCTCTGTACCCAAATTTGAAGATCCTCCACATTTACGAACCGGGGCAGCAATGGTGGAAGCCCGAAGAATGGGGGAACCTCCTCCGTTCGTTGACTTCGACAGCCAGGGGAGGCGCCACCAATCGTCTGCGCATTTTTAGCAGACTCTCGAAGTTCCGCTTGATAGGATGTACCGAAGACTCAGGTATGGAAGCAAATGCAGCGATGATCAGTCCATTCATGACTATACCGACAATGCGAACAATCCAAAGTCGTGGTGTTGACGGCCGCAATATCCAATGGCCATATGGTACCGCAGTGTCCGGGTTGATAGAAATCTATCACCAAGTCTCCGACATCGACACGGAGTCCCTTACAGAGCAGATTCGTGGGGTGAAGGCACTGGAGGCATTCACATACCACTTCTGTCGCTCCTTGACCTATGGCATAGATGATAACAAGCTTGATGGAGAGGATGCCGAAAACCCGTTTGGTGACGCAGAAAAGTACGAGGAGAAAAACACCCCTCGATGGGAGCCACGCGCCATCACCGCCGCACTGCTACGATATGCTAGCCACAGTCTGACCTTCCTCGAACTCAGGGCGACGAACTTGATGGGATCGGCGAGGTTTCGAGATGGAGAACCGTTTCTAGGTAGCCTGCGATCATTCAACGTCTTGTCGGAAGTGCGGCTGGACACTATGATGCTGATCAAGACAGTGAAATGTCTCGGCGGTGTCTCGCTGGTACGAGGCACGTCCTGGCGGGAGGAAAGCTGGGAAGAGACCAAGGTTCAATGGCTGGTCGATTTCCTACCCAGGTCCATTCGAAGGTTTGGCATGCATTGGAAACATGTTGGAAGGGGACTATCTAAAAATGAAGTCGCGACAATGTTCACGTATCTGCCAGAGCGAACGGACGCGCTCCCGTACCTGCGGGAGGTTGCCGTCGAACATGCCAACGGGCAGACTCAGGAGGAGAAGGGAGGCTTGGAGGAGCTGGGCTTGAAGTGCGAGGAGAATGATATCAAGCTAGTTCGCAGAGAGGAACAGCCTTTGACTCCTTGGTCGGAGCAATAGAATGCGAACCCTTTCTAAATTTAGAGCCTGGATGATGTATATTTCAATGGAAGATGTGCTTGTGGGACCATATATGCTTTTTTGTGAATCTCCTCCACAGATCAAAAGGCTTTTCGTTTCCAGAACGTGCCATGGTCTTCTACTAACATGCACTTTGTTGCAACGGACATAGCACCTGTTCTCCATTGTCACCACGTAGTTTGTGCCAATACGCTCGTTGAAGTACTAGTTCTAACCAATAGTTGTGTTGAGGAAGGCAAAAAGACCGAGTTGAGAGAGAGACGCCCATAGATCTGCTTAAGGCCTCGGACCGCCTCCTTTTTCTTCAGAAAATCTAGGGTCCTACTTTTACAAAAGGCCTCATACCGTTAACCTCCCTCAGCTTCAAGTACTCGACGTGCTGCACTCATCCAGCCTTCTACTATACGTCTCTGTAACTATACGTATCTGTAGCGTCACCACTACCACACACCCCAACAAACGACCTCAACACAAGCCCAAACGCCAGGATGCAGTAGGATACTTTAGTCAGAGTACTGCCCGAAAGGATTCACTGCCGTCGGAGCCCGCGGACCGGATATATATATTGTAGAGGAATTGGTACTTCTCTCAGCAAGGAGCAGGACCCCCACCACAGTACACACAAACGACGTATCTACAGCCGTAATATGCTGGCTAGAATCTCTGACTATGAGAGAAATTGAACCCGTTCAGAGGCCGAATTTGTCATCAGAGCGGTCTTTTCCCGGGACCGTCTGGCTTTGAAAGATCTTCTGGACCATTCTCTGTTATATTGGTAGTTAAATCTCGGCTTCAACCCTGAATCACACACTCACAACACAAAGCTTTCGTTAAGGTTGTTATGGTAATAAAGTTATAATCCCAAAATCTTCATCACTGCTGCTGCGAATCTTTGACAACATAAGCTACTCAAGCTCTCGAAGGAGGAAGTTTCCAAGAGATATGTTTCAATGTCGGTTCCGATCGATAGGAGCTTGTACCATTCCTAGGACGTATACGCATAGTGTATTGCTCTTGGGATTGCAATTGCATTTTCTCCATCGCTCTGGCGTCTTTCACTAATCTTCTGCTCTGGAGTGGCTGTGCAGTTTCAAGGGAGGAAAATGGTACTGTAGGTAGCAGACAGGCATACCCTTCAAGCCTGCTCAAAGAATTGCAAAAGAAAACCGATCGAATTAATCCAAGTGTTTCGTTAAGCGATGAAACAGTCTTGAAATAATCGTAATGAGCTGCACGCAAGGTGCTAGCTGAGCGTATGCGTCAGTTTCAAGCTTTATTATTCCAGAAACCTTCACCCAGTGTTTAAATCAAAGAGCGCCATGAAGTCTACACGCATGTCGAATGATGATATGACTCTTTATAGTCTATGCTCTCTGCAATAGCTGTACCAAAAGCAAGCTCGCTGTCAGGATCGCTTGCAGTTGTGGGCGGAGACTTTTTTTTTTTTTGCGACGACTTGAAATATCATAGCCAGAGAAAAAGAAGAAGATTACCAGGTTCATGTGTAGGTAGAAGGATGACTGATCTATTTAGGATGGTGTGTGTGCCGAATATCTAGGCTGGTCCTCCGCGTACACCCCCTATCTACTACACGTACAGGCCCATGTCTATTTGGCGTACACCCCCCCAAATCGAGTTAACAACTATCAAGGCGCTAACTCAATCGAATATAAATCTCGCACGTAATCGAAATAAGGCCGAGATTCTTCAAGATCTCGCGCTTCATAAAATATCACCCTCACACCTCCCTCTATATCAAATCAATAATAATGATTCTTAATCCTCTTTTTGACGATTAAACGAACGTTGATTTAAATGCTTTTATTTTACGCGTATAGCAATATGCAGATTTTTAAAATTATGTTGTCATCAAAGCTCGTATCGATCGTTTCAAAGATTTAAATAATTGATCAAAAAAATATAATTATTGCTGATGAGTTTTTTGAATTTATTGATCTTATTATTATAAGAGAAGAAAATGTTATATGAAATGTTACACGAGATGTTACATAAAAAAAAGATATACGAATTATGTAACAATCATTACGACGACGAGATAAAGATGAAGAATTTATGATTACACGAAAACGACAGCGAGGTATTGCGATATCGATATACATAAAAGATAATAAAACCATGTTCAATTCTTTTCAATTGTAAGTTATTGAATAATTAATAAATAATGCACATTTGAGTACGATAGATGTATTTTTAATAACAATCAGAGAAGCTCATTAATTAATTAAATATCATTATTAAAAAATCATTTAAACATCTCGTTATTAAACGATTTAAAATCATTTAATGTTTTTATTTTACAAAAAGAGGCCTGAAAAGATTTATCTTGTTATAATTTTATTATTATCAAGGATCTCCGCGGAAATTCCCGCGAGACGTTAATTTGATATGATAATTGCTAATCTGATTTGAGGGGGTGTACGCCAAATAGACATGGGCCTGTACGTGTAATAGATAGGGGGTGTACGCGGAGGACCAACCAATATCTACTCATGTCGCCAAGACCAGGCTTACTCGTGTTGGCTAGGCAACCTCTGTCAACTAAAAATATTGCCGTTCATGATCAAGATTGCTTCATAACTCTTTCGGAAGGTGCCCACTCATCGCTGTAGGCAACATGTCGTCAGCTAGGGTCCAGGGATGACTTCTTGCCCGCATAGCTCCCGTGTTAGAGTAGCAATTAGCACCACCCCAGTTCCAGGGCACCAGGGTCAGCATCGCGTGGGATAAATCCTGTTCAACAAAGATATTTCACTCAACGACCCTGAATGCACCGCTCTCATTGTCAACGTAGCAAGAACTCATCTTCCCAATGCCTCTCGAGCTCCGACATGTCAAGTCCGACTCCGAGTTCAACGAGCTCATCCAATGCGAATGTGGATCCTACGAAGACCCCTTCAATGACTTTTATCTCCTCCTGCGCCCTGACCGAGGCTGCTCCCCGAGTGGGCGTGACCCCTTCAAAGAGCTGAGGGATGGACAGATCGCCTGGCATAAAAATGACTCGACGAGCACATGGCTTAAGGTTGTGGATACGGACATTGGGGATAAAGGGGTTGGAGGGGCTTGTTGGAACACCTTCCTGGAGAATCCGTGTCCACAGCCGATAGAACATCCATTGGAGGCCACTTGGTGGCCTGAAGGTGGGGCATGTTAGGGTGGAAAAAAGCCATTCGGTCCTGATAGAGGAATCAGGCGAGCCAAGAGAATTTGCCAACAAGCTGCTCGACGACTGGTTGCGGCATCGTTCGAGAAAGATGAATTGATCACACATGCGTCAGCAAGGGTGCCCTCAATTCCGCGAAATTCATGACTGACATCCCTCTCCCCAGTCGTGGCTCTTTGTTTCGTCCACCCGGAACACCGCCTCCGTGGTGTAGCCAGTATGCTCCTGCATTGGGGCACTGAAAAGGCAGATGAGCTCGGCTTAGAAGCCTTTGTGGAGTCGACTGACAGCGGCAAAACTTGCTATGAACAACATGGTTTTACATATATGAATACCTTCTACATGGACTCGGCGAAACGAAACCCGAGCAAGAAATGGGTGGAGATGGGCAGCTACTTAAGAACTCCTATACACTGCTTTTTGATGTGGAGACCGAAAGGAGGAAAATTTGAGGAAGGCACGACGGTCGTGCCTTGGGATAATGGGTACCACAAGAATTGGTAGAGGAGAGACCCAGCCGCACATTTGAAGCGCATTGGGGCCCTAAAAATTTCCATGGCATAAATGTTGACCACTGAGAAGCATGCTCTGCGACTTTTCAAGTTATGCATGTCCCACACGTCTTTCGCATGAGCTTGGGCTTGACTCTGAAGAGTACCTATGAAGAACCCGCCAAATGCTTTATACCTTCCCATGCCTGGGCTGTACGACCATAGAGACTTCGAAGTCTAGGTCTCTATTGGAGCTGCCACCCTAAAATGGGCTACACCGTGGCATTGTTAGATGGTGCTGGCCGATTACCAACCGAAGGGATAGACCTTTTCAGAGAACTCTTCGATCTGCCAGCCTAGCGTTAGGCTAAGAGTGCTTGTATTCTCGATTGGCAAGCGCTCTGGGTCTGTCTTGCTAGGCCTCCAAGGCTCGAAGTCGTTGCCAAGAGAGACCGGTGGGGTGTACGTACTAGTACTTGTTAGACTGATTGCACCCGCCCCTAGCCGAAGCACTAATGCAAATGGACGTGGGAATTGACAAGTACCTGGGCTTCTCCACTTGGATTGAATCCTTCAAATCCTTCAAAATTTGCGGTCTACTTCTACTCGACCATCTTCAATTGAACACTTGGATTTTGCGTCAAAAGAAAGCAACTCAATCGACTTGTCTCAAGACCCTGGGAGTCTTCCATTAAATATCAGCCTTGCAAGCCTATTCGGAGGGAGTTTGAGGGCCTACAGGAAGAACGTCTTTGGTCAATCGACCAAAAGCGGTTCCAGCTTGATAGTCGTGAAGATCATTGTCGCCAATATTGACCAACCTTGGCGAATTCGCATGAACAGTGCCCAGCTGCAATTATGAGGCTTACCAAGGGGCCTCACCCCACCGACCAAGATGGCATGGAAAAGGGACCTTATCATTCTGACATCCTGCCGGTAGCCAACGGGGAGCACGGGGAGCGCGATGCGCAAGTGCTGGCTCGACTTGGTAAAAAGTCCGTACTGGAGCGGCGATTTGGATTCCTGAGCATTCTTGGATTCACTTGCACAATCTTAATTACCTGGGAGGGATCCCTGATTCTTTTCACCACGGGCCTGACGAACGGAGGTTCAGCCGGTCTTGTGTACGGCTACCTTCTGGTTTGGGTAGGAACCGTTGCGATTTTTACAACAATGGCGGAGCTGGCTTCAATGGCTCCTACTGCGGGTGGCCAGTACCACTGGGTTTGGATGCTTGCCCCTCCACGGTGTCGTAGATTTCTCAGCTTTATTATGGGCTGGTTGGTGATTTGTGGATGGCAAGCCATTCTTGCTGGAGGCGGGTACTTTGGCGGCACTGTGATTGTGGCACTGGTCCAATTGAATCATGACGATTACGTGCCGGAATTGTGGCACGGAACGTTGATCTTCTGGGCTATCGTCCTTGTCGCCGTCTTCATCAATACCGTCACCAGCAGCGTATTACCCAAGATTGAAAGTTTCATCTTGGTTTTCCATCTGATTGGCTTCTTCGCTGTACTGATCCCAGTAGTCCACTTGGCTCCAAATAGAGCCTCGGCCCACGATGTCTTTACCCAATTCTCGAATGGGGGCGCATGGCCATCTCAAGGCTTATCATTTTTCATAGGTCTCGTCGGTAACGTTTTTGCAATGCTCGGATGCGATAGCGCTGTCCACATGGCTGAGGAAACCAAAAATGCCGAAGTCGTGGTACCGTGGTCGATGCTCACGACTACTGTCCTCAACGGAGCGCTCGGGTTTGCGATTGTCATCGCGGTACTCTTCGTCACAACGGACATCACTGCAATTCTGGCGAGTCCTACCGGAGTTCTGGGCTATCCGTTTATGCAAATCTTCTACGATGCAACGGGCTCCAAAGCCGGAGCTTCGGTCCTGATTGCTATCATCATCATAATGAATGCTGCCGGGACCATTGCGTTCCTGGCCACGGCATCCCGCTTGGTCTGGGCTTTTGCACGCGATCGAGGCCTTCCTGGCTGGCGATCCGTGAGCAAGGTCTGTCTGTCCATCACCTCTTCTGATTGTTTCGGGGATTCTTTGACTGATACCTTGCAGATTCAACCCAAGACCACGATCCCGTTCCTCGCCATCTTGATAACGTCCTTCATCGCCTGCCTCATCGGCCTGATCAACATCGGCTCCTCCACCGCCTTCAACGATGTCATATCCCTCGGCGTAAGCAGCCTCTACGCTTCTTACATCATCACAGAGAGTCTTCTCCTCTGGCGTCGATGTACCGGTGCTATCGGAAAGGCGACAGACGTTGCGGGTGAAATAGGCGAGGCTAATAAGCTTGTCTGGGGACCGTTTCATCTTCCGGGTGTCTTTGGTGTAGTTGTTAACGCTTGGGCGGTGGTTTTCGGCCTCATCGTTTTCTTTTTCAGCTTCTGGCCCGTAGCGACTCCGGTCACGGCGGCGCGTATGAATTTTAGCGTCTTGATGACGGGGTCCGTCGTGCTGTTTGCGGTGTTGTATTATGTTTTGTGGGCGAGGAAGACGTATGAAGGGCCTATAGTGGAGGTAACACCTTTCTCGACGGTAGGATAGGATATTCAGCTATATGAAGTAATGGACATCACGTTCAAAAATTCAGGCTCTGCTATAGGTCCCTTTTTGGAACACAATGTTCGTATCACACGGAAAGATGGGCAAAACATAGACGCAGGCGAAGCATGCAGTGTTCCGGGGTAATACGCATTTTCATAAAACCAAAAGTACATTTCCACATTCTCCACCTATGTCCTATGCAACAGATCCTACCCCCACGATCTACCTCCCCTCATTACTCAACTCTGCAACCGAAGGCATCGGCAGACCTGGCCCGCAGATCATAGTGACCGTCTTCGGATCCTGACGCCGGTGGCCGTTAGGTAGCCTAAACAACGCACACAACGCATTAGTATGGTGGCGTATTGAACAAAGCAGCAGGCTGAAACGTGTTTGGAGCGGGAGCCGGCGGCCTGGAGAATGCGGTGATGGGAGACGAGGTCTGAAGTGGGAGGACAGGAGCAGGTGCTGGTGCTGAAGGCGGGTGTGCTGGTATGGTGCCTGGTCCAGGAGGGGCCGGTGGATAGGCCGGTGGACTGGCTGGGCCATGAGATGGCGGATAGGCCATGGCTGGAACGGCAAAAAGTCGTGACGGCGCTGGTCCTGCGCTCGGCAGCGGTGGCTGGTCTGCGAGTTTTGGAAGCCCGTCGTGCTGTGGGACCTGTGATGGCATCGTTCTCGGGGCCGGCGCTTCGGGCTCGAATGCGTTCAATGATATTCCTGGCTAAGTGGGACATCGCGGTTTGGGCCCCCGAGCATTCGGTGGAGCCGGTCCGCCCGCTGGCACTGTGATGTGCCGGTTCTTTGGATCATCTCTGACGTAGCCGCCTGGGTATCTGGCATTGAGGCGTGAGGATCTCGGAGAACCCTCGGGCAAGCGAGTCGAGTAGAGCGACGCAATGGCAGAAAATGAGATCACTATGTACTCACTGTTTCTCCGCCTCTATTCTCGGCTTGCTCTTATTCTCCCCATTGTAGATCCGTAGCTTCTCCAACATCGCGTTGCCCCAGTAGTAGCAAGGACTATCTCCGCCGCCTGGATCCAACTATCAGCCAAGCTCTCGCGCAGAGCAGAATCAGGAGGGAGGCTCATGTACGTACCCATCTGCCCACTCCGCTTCAAAAACCCGCCCAGCGATCGCGGCGTCGGCCCGTTCGCATTCCGATTATACTCCACCGCGCGTCCGCGCTTCTCCAGCTCCTGCATCTCGGCCGCCACGGTCGACTTGTTCCATTTCTTGCTCGTGCCCGGGATGGTGCCTTTGTCGGCGATGAGCTTGTTCAGCTTGCGCCGGACCGTGGTCGCGTTGTCGTAGCAGGGGATTTCGCCTTTGATTTCTTCGAGGTCGATGGCGCGGTAGTCGCCCTTTTCGGAGGTGGCGGTTGTGGAGGGCGGGTTGGGGTCGACGTTCTCTTTGTCGGTCGCGCTTTTGTTTTCGGGTTTGGCTTTGGGGGAGGTTTTGGGGTAGGGGGCTGTTCGGTTGGAGGTGGCGCTGGGGCCGCTGGTACGACGTGCTGCTTTGGGCATTTTGGTGGATGGATGGTTGTTGGAATTGTGGAAGTCGGTTGGGAGAGTTCAAGGGAGAAGATGGGGACGGGGAAATTTGTTGACCTTATGCCTGCTTCGAGCAAAGGTTGGCGCGTAAAGCCCACTACGTCATTTTGACGAAACACAAAGTCACGTGCCGTGTTTCCTGCTCCGTTGGTACTCGCAACTCGGTATAACGGAATTCGGCTTAATGTTACGAGCGTACCCTATGGAGGTCTGCACTAAAAGTCCTGAGTGGCAGCCCTAATCTTGATTTCGGAAGGAGGCCCTGGAACGAGGACCCTAGCATTATCTCCTGGTTGACCTTCTTCCTCGGCCTGTCTTCGGCCACTCACTTTCATACATGTGGACCTCTCTGTAATGCTCTTTGCGGTAATATTCCCTTATGAAACCATTTTCACCTGTCCGCCCGCACCATTCATATTTGCAATCCAGTAGCTCCATTTGGCCCGGGGGAAAGTGTACTCTCATATGGCTCATGAGGCTGTCAGGGCGGTGGCTGATGTGGCCGCAGTTGGGATACTGGCAGGGGTACTCGCTAGGAGATGGTGGAGAGTGAAAGTTCTCAATATTAGGACTGCCTTGGGTTTTGTAAAAATCAGTGTTGAGTTGATCAGGCCTGCGGGTTTGATACCCGTCTGTATCTTGGAATCTAATCGCGTATGGCTGTTGAGGGTAAAGAAAGGTAGGACCAGATGGATTCTGGAACCCATTGTGAGTACAACAAGATTTGCAATGATGAATACAGGACTTACAGTGGAAGTGTGACCGGAGCCCTCAGCTAATCCACCTATACCTGGGGAGCCTGGTACAGGAGGTGGCGGCCGAAGTGATCTAGCAGGTGTTGAAAGCAAGGATCCCTTGCGTTTACTTTGACCAGATGTTCCCGTGTCCAAAGTAGCTCCAGTGTCCCTGGATTGCGATGTAGCTGTGCTTTCTAGAATGCTTTCCTCGCCACTCGAGAAAGAATCATATGCTTCTTCGTCTGCGACCACTGAGGAGTGTACTCCAGAATCTAGGTACGAGCACTCTTCGTTTGCGGCTTTTGAATCAGTTCCTTCCATGCTAACCTCATCTTCTGTACCTGTAGACCTTGGGAGCGTTCGTATTTTGAAAGAGAGCTTGTAAAGCCTATCGATGATAAGTTTTGCATTTTCTAGGACAATGATAGAAATGCAGTCTTGTTGGTAGCTCATCAACGCCTCTTCGTCCTCTGAACTTTCATCGCTACCTTCGTCCTCATCGTAGTCTCGATCTATAGTAGTAGCTTGGTCTGACACCTTTCCAGGACTATGTGATCGCTCCACAGCTAACTCCCGTCTAGGTTTTTGACGGTCTAAATCTTGCTGGACTTTGAACTTGTCAGCTAGAATATTGCAAATACCGAAGAATAGCGTCGTAAAACGAGACAGGTGAGTCATGAAGGGAAAGGAAGGAGGCAGACACACTTTTCCAAATAGACTTCTCAAGATCGACCAATAAAAGTTTTGTATATTCATACACCACAGGAGCATTACGAAATCTATAATCAAGGGAACTATGACCCAGGTTGTACAAGCCTAGGTTCTTAGCCCAAAGGCCAAATCGCTGAGATTCGTTGACTAAGGCAGAAGAGAAAGAACCTTCGTCTTCGCAAGAGAGCAACTCAAAGGACCTGTATATGCGATGGCCGATGGCCGCCAAGGCCTCGTCTGCATCCGGAGGCGTAGGTAGCATATCCAGGATCTCCATGACGGAGAGGAATCACTCCCGATAGAGTTGGCGGATTTTGCACTGGTTGAACCAGGAAAGAAATGATTGGATGGACTCCAACGTCCGAATCGTCATCGAGGACTGTGGTGCCGTATCTATTGTGACTGACAGAGCTTGGGAATCTCGGACAAACACTTTGGTATCGTTGGGCACGCTACCTCGAATCGATGTTGAATTGCGTATGTAGGCGAGCTTGAGAGGCACGATTTGAGTCGCTCTCGGAAGCCTTTGGCATCCAAGCTGTCAGCATTGAAGCAGACCGATGCTTTTCGTTCAGCTTGCACCAGGTGCGGGGTAGAGACAAGGCTGTATGCAGCTTACAGCAAACTCCTTCCAGATGTGGTTAAGGTTGGTTGCGTGAGAGCGGGCTGCGAGAATCTCTCACAGCCTGATGGGTCAACGCACAACCGTCTTCATCCCCAACTAGCCATTCGATCAAAATATGTACCTCTAGATGTTCAACGTCGGACAATTGCACAATATAACGGCTAGCCACCATGAGCGGCTTCGAAGTTGCGGGCTTGATACTTGGGGTTGTGCCATTGGCCATAGCGGCGCTCGAGCAGTACAAAACAGCTCACGAGATGCTGCGCTACTTTAACCATAAATCTGTGTACATTGACCGTTTAATACAAGCGCTGGAGGAGCAGAGGTTCTACTTAGAATCGGAGTTCGATATCGTACTGCGAGCAGCGGGTTTCGAACCGCAAGATCTCGGCACCATCAGTGGGGAGTATCTCCAAACGTTCTTTCTCAGGAGAGACGTAGCCGAAGAGCTCAGTCGACATCTCGGCCGTGGCTATGATCCGTACCGAAAAGCGCTTGTTAGATGTGAAAATTCTTTAGGAGAGATCGTGAGAAATATTGGGGGTCTCGTACCTGGCTCTCCGGTCAGTGATAATACCGGAAACATGTTGCCAATACTAACCATCGCTCATGGTGAAGTCTGGTGATCTGAGAGAGGTACTAAGGGCTAATGAGAGCAAGGAGGGAAAATACGAGTTCAAAAAGCGAATCAAATTCAGTCTCAAGAAGGATGAGCTCCAACGTCGAATTGGTGAACTAATTAATGCCACGAATACTTTGAGGAGGCTGAGAGAAACCACTGTGTCACTACACGACAACGGTATTCAGTCTTCTTCTAGGACTATTGCAAAGTTTGCAACTTTCCTGCAACTAATCCAACGACATGCAGACTCGTTGTATGGTGCAATTGCGCAAAGGCTTGCTTCAGGATGCCACTACGAGCATGGGACCAAGTTCTATCTTGAAGGTCAATCGGCGGTCTTACAGAAGAAACTCTTGCCTATCGACTTCAAGTTAGCTATTGAAGCGCCGGAAGCACGTGCGGTGGAGGGAAACTTTCGCCACGAAATTTGCATCGAAGTTCTTGAGGATCGTACGGCAAAGTACGACTTCTCAATGCCTCTGTGATTGGGGCAATGGACTGACCAACGATATAGTCCGAATTTCCAACAAAAAACAGAGCAGTCCAGGGTCAGATTCAACCTTCCTGACTTACCGAAGTCCCCGGATCCGTTGATGGCGACTGAGGTAGAGAATCTATGCTTATCACTCCACCGAGCGCGGCAAGAAAGCAAGACCCTTAAGGTGTTTCTATCACCAAATGGCGGTCTTTGTAGCTGTCATATGTCCCCAATACCGGACGGAGGAATTCGTTCTAATGATAGCAAGTACGAGACGATCACTTTGGAGCAAATCCTTCTTCAGACCTCGAGCGGTAGGCCTTCGAGGGTAAAATGGAATCTGATCCAGCGGATGAATTTGTCATTCAATTTGGCCTCGTCGCTCCTGCAACTCTACTCTACACCTTGGATGTCTGAACCCTGGACAAAGCGGACCATTTGTTTTTGGCGTCTCAGTCCATCTTCACAGGCTCACGATAATGTTCTGACTTTCGAGCCAGATCATCCTTTCATCATTCAAAATTTTTGTGAAGCCCCAGCAGCTCGTCTAACACATAAGGCAGACGCCAGGCACCAGCTATTGAATCTAGGAATAATACTCTTGGAAATCGGACTTGAGAAGCCCTTTGAGTCTTGGACATCAGCTCATGGCTTTACCATGGATAAGGCGTTTGGCAGTCAATACGATGCCGCATCAGCGTGGCTACGAGACTCTGTGGGCGAACTGCTGCCTTTCTACTATGATGCAGCGGCCCGATGTATTGAGTGCACCTTCAGGACACGGCCCGAGTATCCTGTCCCGGACTGGGAAGATTCCGAATTCAGGAAGTCCATTTGAGAAATGGTCATCAAACCGTTATGGAATAACTGCTCTTCCGACAGCCACATAGGATAGGGTCTTGCGGGAGAGTTGTCAGAGTTCAGGGACAGAGGTCGGCACCGAGAGTCCTGCACATACCAAGAAAAGAGTTCAGCTGTCGGATAACACCCCGCCCGAAGGGTTGCCTTGACAATACATTCAGAGCTGCTTCGGATTTGTACCTGACGAGACCCCCGCTTGAGGGTCTATGCTCCTTATCAGGCCCAAAAGAGGTCCCTAGATTCAGGTTATACGTTCCATGGATTTCAACCCCTGCTTTTATCCATCTCGAAGGGTTGGGAATTACAAGCACTCTAAAGATATCACGACGGCCTTTTCTGAATTCGATCTCTCCGCTTGGTCTGAAAATAACTGACAACCTTCATCTTAGAGCTAAGGCTTAGACTAAATGGAAATTTTGGGGGCTTTTCCAATTTCTAGAAGCTCTCTGCGCCAGTACTTTCACTCAAAAGCATCACATCACTCAACGAGGGGCTGGAGATCAGCGGACCGCCAACATATACATAGAATCCCTCCCCATCAGTACCAATATTCGCAACGCCACCGAGCTTATCTTGCGTGTTGACCAGGCATTGATTACTGATCCTTCTCGCGGTGGTTGCTAGATCGAGCAGTCGGAAGGTATCCACTTGAGCCACGTTATGATTCTTCACGCTTATCACGCACTGTCCGTACTGCCATGCACGATACTCGGGTTTCGAAAGATTGACATCTGCGGCGTCCGTGAAGCCGAAAGTCAATTGCCTCGTCGGGTCGAATAGACGAAGGATGATTTGGTTGATGATAAAGCCGCAGTCTGTCGCTGCGGCGGGCTGTAGATGGATAATGAAGGGGTTGAAACATTGGACCGGGTGTCTGGCAGGTGGCGCTGTACCGATCGTCGAATTCGGGGTTACGGCCGGGTGATTTGCCACGCGAGACACGCCCATCAGCGGATCCCTGATCTCCACCGCCTGAGATCCTGCAGATTTCTCCGAGCGATGTTGAGATCGTATCACTCGTCTGGACACGCTTATAGCTGATTCCTGAGAGGCACTGGAGTTTTTCGCAGAATCGCTTTCAGACTCCTCATGACCCTGAAGAACGACATGAAACCCTTTGCTCATGTCGCCTACGAGCATCAGGCCCCCTTTGGGAAACGTGACATTAATGACACACTTCAGAACGATCTTGTCCGCTGCAACAGCAACATCGAGGAAAGTGAGCAGCTGGTCAGCATTTCTTGACCCATGGACGGAAAGCTCGCAATTGCCATGCTGCCATCGAGATCGAGCGTACCAGCCCAGTTCCGTCCTGTATGTGTTCTGCCTAAAGATGCGCGGTTCGAAGGGACCGGGCTGCGAGAGGAGCATGGAATTGATAACAATGCTGCAATCTGATGGCACCAGCCTTGGAGCGATGTAGCTTCGAAGACATGAGACAGTATCTGCTGGCAGTGGATTCGACGTCGTCGAGCTGGTTCCTAGTGTCATGCTGTCGACTTCTCGTATGCCTAGAGGTAGCCTTCTTAGATTGGATGGCAGCGCGAGGGCGATGGAAAGGGAAACGCAATGAGCGAACGTCCGAAGGACGGCGATCATGACTTAATGTGATGAATCTGATAGGAAAGCTAGACGAGCCGGGTTGTACATCGGCCATGAAATCGCCAGCGATATCTCTGTGAACAGAGGGATCAAATATATCAAAGGCCAGGAACTTTGAGAGAAATACGTCCCGTCTAGCCGTCCGTTTTGGCGCTTTATCTCTCGAACATCGCGGGTATGTACAAGAGCCGAGCTTGCGGCCCAACCCAGAACCGAAATATCATCCTCTTCATCCGTCCCGTTCATGACCTTTCGTCATGCTTTGATTTAGTATCTAAGGCTTTCAGCCAGTGCGATTGTTAAACATTCACCTCATCACCGAAAAGTCTTCTGCCTCTTCTCTCATCTGCATTTCAAGATGCAGTAACAGAATCGACCTCTTGAAAATATTGTTCCGCACATCGCGTACTGCGACGTGGAATCACGTCCTATGATCTTGCCACACTTCATTCCCTATCGTAGGACAGCTATAGGGCGTTCATTCTTGACCAGATATTTGAATAGACACCAAGTCTTCGACCATCTTCTAGGGTCACTCAAACGTGGGTTTCCACCTCAGCCGAGGTCAGTTTATTACGTCCCAAATCTATCGACAAAGTTCTGTCAATTCTTCCATATCGAACTCGCAACCTGATGCGTCGTTAAACCCGCAGTATGATTGAGAAGCTCGATTCTAGTGGAGACATCATCCCACATCTCACCGGTACCCTGGTACATTAACGTCATTTGTGCCTTAGATTTGACATCGAAGTGCAGTAGAAAGAGCTTTCACCACCTCACTTGGGCTGTAGACCCTGAGAATGTGGCCACGGCACCGTTCGTGACCCCCACCGCAAGCTCTGTCTCGCCAGCTACGAACAAAGTCTAGTGAGCGGCGCCAAATAGCAGAAATGACTTCATACCTACCTCTGCCAAAGGAAACGCCAGACTTCCCGAGTCTTGCGCACATAGCCACAATCATGACAGCAGAGCCCCAGATGTCGTACCAATTGGCCCTCACCGGCGGTCCATCTATCATCACGTCGATAACGCATTAAGCGATTACTGTTGGCTGCGTCAGCAAAGATGGCACATCACAAAGCCAGGACGAGACAAACGCTTACAATCGGCGTATCGAATGGGAAGAGCAACATCAATGTTGGGGGGTGTGTCCTTCTGCCCAAAAATCTGCTCATCATCTGAGGCAGGCATTCTGCTCAAGTCGCTCAGGCATTGTGCGTTTTTAGGGAGATTTCCCTTCTTCGTCGAAGCAGTTGACATTTGGTTTGTGCCGCTGAACGAATACCGAGAGACGTTCTGCCTGTCCTAGAGACCTGTTTATAGCGACCCAGCCTCGAGATTGCTTACCCAACTTCTCCGCAATTCCTCCCTCAGGATTTTCACCAGTCACACACTTCTGAATGAGATACAGGACCGAATGTTGCAGATTCAGAGGCTCCATGAGGTCAGATATGCCTTGTATTGCAGGAAAAACTTCGATGATGCAAGTACCGTCAGCTACCCTATCGTTAGCTTAAGCCACGCTCTCAGAGTCTCCCACGTGCCACCACACACCGCTCGCGTATCTAAGAGGTAAGGGGAAATCATAGATCTGTTGGGTCTCGCGATCTCCGTAACTGCGAGCGTGGGAACCAGCCGGCAATTGTGCATAGGCACCCATGCAGCTGTCGAGGGCTGGCTGTCCGAAGCTCTCTTTGTCGCAGTCATACGATATGGACATCAAAGCTGGAAAGGATTGAATGAGGTTTCCAAGCGTGGACGGCGGTGGATTCGAGGCGTTAGATAGCATCACGATTGGCGAAGAATTTGTCGGCGAGGTGAGAATTGGCGGGACATCTAATGCCAACGGCGCAGCCATCGTGGTGCCCAAGGGTACCACGGAGTAAGGATGATATACGCATGGCGTGGATGGAGAGCGATAGGAACTAATTGAATGAACGAGAAAATATCGATTCTGGGCTCTTTGAAAAGTTGTCGCATGAAGAGAAGAGATGCTAACGCGATCTTCCGACATGCGCCATTGCCAGCGCTGAGCGCAGTGCATGATCATTATCTGGATTGGCGTCAGTGTCACCGAGTGGAGTGGCTTAACTTCCCCGCTGCTTCGTCCTTTCTCTGGACTGGGTGAGGGGCGAGTAGTAACAATAGAGCAGCCTTGGAATTTGCCATATTGTCTAATCCACCTTCAAATCTTGCAAGGCCTGGTAGATTCTCCTTTTTTGTGCTTATTTCTCTTCATGCTAATTTGTGGTATGTGACTTGGATGACCGACCTGCGAATACTAAGTTTCTGAATATTATGACGGGGAATCAGACGCCGAGGAAAATGCGTAGATCGCAGTATCTTTCATCGTACTACAACATGTTCTCTTGTTACAGGGAAAGTCTCGCGCTCTTTCTTGTAAGCTGTAACACAATCCCTTTCAAAGACTCTGCACTAGTCAAAGACGCTCGCTGCCTCACAAAACTTCCTACAGGACATGTCAGATTGCAACAGCTGCTCTAGAACAAGGTTCCAACAAAAGAAATGCCGTTCGTCCAGAAGATCTTTCCTTTGCAAATCTCGAATACGGTAGAAGATTGCCCACCGGCGAACGTACCGCACCATTGCTGAATAAAATTCTGAGGGAGGCCGTTCAGAAGCTGGCAGGGTTGAAGTACCTTGAATTCAAAGTAACTGGACGGGATTTATTATTTAAATGTCAAGAGGAAGCTGGAATGATCGAGGTAGCAATTGGATCTCGCAACGATCAACTTAAAAATCTTGCAATCTCACAAGGAAATATAGCGCTCTGGGCTCATTATTTCGATGCAACGGAGGATATGGATCACAACATCGATGATGCAAAAATCGACCAGGCACCAAGTAACATGGCCTTCGATGCAATGACCACGACTTCAAAGCATCCTAGTACAATTATTTGGTAATCCAGAAATCTCGCATCGAAATGGTTCTTCTCTTGTTGTTATTTCATACAGCACCGGTCATGTCCCATTAAGATGAATAGTGACATGAAGCTTATCCACAGCGAACAAGACGTCTCCCGTCATGGAGATGTAGAGAACAAAGGCGAAACAAAAGCACTACTGCAGAAGATCTGCTTGATTGAAGCTAGTAAGCTTTGGGATAGCAGCCGTAGATCATCACACTATCTAAACCCGCGTTTTCAGACGCGCACGTTCTCCCTTCAGCCAAGATCAGCAGCAATGACCAAACGAAAGGGTGAGGAAGAAAAGGCGGCTGGCAAGGCTAAGAGAAGAGTCCCTTTCACCGCGCCTAAGGATGCAGCCATTAAAGCAATGTACGAGACAACCTTCAAGCATCGCTTGCTGCTATCGCTGGTGCTAACCTTCAACCACAATAGTATTACGCGAAATGCATCATGCTCGCCCCTGTTACGGCTACCACTCGAGGTCCGCAACAAGATATGGACAGCATTGCTTGGAGATCGGCTCATCCATCTCGAATACCTCAACATGAAACCCGCTAGCACTGGGGACAAGGAAAGACAGAACTGGAGACATGTTGTGTGTAAGCATAATTGCCCAGAGAAGTAGGTGGTCAAAGAGCGCACACAGACTTTCTACTTTGATGATGAAGAGCACGTCTGGCAGCAACCGCATTATCGCTGTGACATCGAGCTGGCTTATAATCTTGGCCCTATCCACAAAGAATCGGGTCGCAGGTCAATGCACCTGACAGCCCTGCGAGTTTGTCGGCAGATCTATGACGAAGGAAGCAATGTACTTTGGTCGACCAACACATTTTCTTTCAACGATGCCGCCACCAGTTTCCATCATTTCACGGACGAGCGGACGACCCGCCAAAAGCGGTCTTTGAGAAGGCTTCGGTTGCAGATGGACTGGGCTTGGGATGAAGATAAAGCCTGGAATCGTGCCCTTGGTATGACGCTCATCAGGTCTTTGACTGGACTTCGGAGTCTGCGCCTGCAGATCAATCATTCAATGGAAGCCGCGTTTTACCAGAAGGCGAAAGCTCGGGGGAATGTCCTCGGCTTGTCAGACTGGGAATCTGGACTTCGTGCACAAAATGGCGATACTGCCACTGACCGAAGTAGATGTCTTCGTCGGTGATCGTTCTCAGCAATTGGAAGTGGATACGCTGTGGACAGCAGAAGATAGGATGGAGTATGCTGAGGGAATTCGGAAGATACTTCTCAATTCTAGGGGAGCCGAGATATATGCTCAGAATCAGAAGGAGTTGAAGGATTTTCATCGACAAGACAGAGAAAAGAGAATGGAATACCAGGCTCTCAAGGATGTCAGGTTTTGTCTTCCTTCAGAGCTTGCCGCTGCGCAAGCGTCGCTGAGCAGCCCGATCACCAATACACAAAAGCTCTGAGGTGATGATGTGTAAAGTAGATAGCTCAACTTGGATCGCGTCGACCATGTCCCCTTTTGCGATGAAATCTCAACGTCTCAATAAGGACAGGACAAGACTGGCCAACGGATGGTGTAAACCAGCTTCTTAGCATGCTTTCCGTGGCGCAGAGCGCGAATGTGCGACCTCAATTGTTGTTTGTCTGTGTCCTCAATTTCCTTCCTCCCTCCTTTCTGTAGGTATCGACCGAAGCGGGATTCCTTGCGGGCGCGTTCTTTAATTTAGAGGCTTGAGATCTGGTCGTGTGGTCTTCAAGGCAAGTATATATGAACTGCTGGATAATGGAGATGAGTGACCACAATACCATCATTGTTTGACTTTTCAGTCTTGACTTCCTATGTGATTGAATTGGCCATGGAATCCATGGACACCCTCCGTTCCTTGTCTATCCCCATTTGTGTGCAGAGTCTCTGGCGCTCAAAATCGCCATGTCCATTGATTTGCAGCTTCCGAGGCCGGAGGAATCCAAGGAATATATATACGTCAATAGAGAATTCGACCGCAGAAGTGTTGTATGCTTCATGCAGAATTCGTTATGAAGGTGTTAGTCTTAGCTGGACTCAGCAGAAACCATGTTGGCGAGGGTTTTGAAGCAAGAATCCCTGCCATGTTACACAACGAAGTGGCATTTCTCAACTGCGGTGACTAATCTTAGGGCTCACGTGACCCGTCGCGAGACTAGAATAAAGTACGCCACTGGTGCCACCATTTCCGTCAGCTTCACGAAGCCATCGATTCAACGTTGTTTTTAACAGTTACTGCTCTCCAAACTCCTAACCCATGGCCCACCCCTCCTCTCCGTCTCTAAGATCTGATGATGAGGCTACTCCAGGTACATTCTGGCGCTTTCTTGGAGCGCCTATGGCAGGAAATGCCTCGTTCCTTGCCGGGGTTCTATACTGGCTGGCCGTAGCGTTCAAATGGTTCTTAAGGTTACTCCTGGTCCTCTTGGCAGTTGGTGTCGTGCTGGGTATTGGGGCCTTGATCTTTGGGTCTCTGCCCTTGCACAATATCTGGCGCGGTGGCAAATCGAGAACTTCCAGGGACCAGGATGGACCGGTGGACACTGAGGTGGTTGGACTGGACTTCCTAGCCACAGAACACGACTTGGAGCAAGATCTAGCCTCTGATAGCGGTGAGGAGTATTGAGAGGATATTCCACTCTGCTTTCGATTGATGAGGGAATCTACATCTAAAAGCCTCAACGTGGCCGATCGTGCACAGCTTGTGACGAACAGTCAGCGTTGCAGATGTCTTGCAAAGATAAGCTATCGACCACAAAAATTCACTCGGCGATCATTCTATGATCTATGAAAGCCACGTTACCACCGGAAGCGGCCTCAATCTTGCTCAAATGCCATTTTATTGCTTATCACGGGACTTCGTTCTCTGCTTAGCCTCCTCTCAGTGGGACTGGGGCCATTGCCAAGTCCTTAAAACCCAATGTCCCTCCACCCATTCGTATTTCCGCTACACCCAAGCCTAAATACACCCAATTTCTCAAATTTGTGTTGGCTCTAATATCATGGCTTCACAATTCATGAAAACTGTTGCGTCTATGTTCCATCAAACAGCCGACGATCGAGCCCTACCGCCTCCCACAAGTGTTCATGGCGACTCCTACAGTATCAAAGGAGACAAATCACCGCCTCGTTACACCAGCGCTCCCGATGCCGTGGCCACAGATAACAAGACTTCTACCACATCACCTGCTTTCCAGAGATGCCTTCGGATCTGCCCACATGAGACAATGTCCTTCGAAAGACTGCAGCGTATCGCCAAACTCCCAAATTTCCACAGGCCAGAGAAGAAGATTGATGGTCTGACTTGCAAATTCCAGCAGCACATGAGAGGTCATTTGGACCGTGAAGAAGGAGACAGCACTACTTGCCAACCAATTCGAAATCGGCAAGATCAGGGCCCCTTGACGCGAGTGAGCGGGTTTGCCCATATCTGCTACAGCAGCCCTGATAAATGCTTGTATCTTCTATTCAGCTGGGTTTTATGGTGCAGATTGGGTACCCCTCAAAAATGCGATTCCGTGGAGACACTTCGAAGCTATCTAGCTCCTGCAAACATCTGGCTATGCAAACACAAGCAAATCGTGGATCGGGATATTCTCGATTTGATCTATGAGATCTTAAATCCATGCGGCAAGCTGGCCGATCCTATCAATCGATACGTCGCTGAGGAGACTGGCATTGAATGTGATCGGTGTGACACGAATATTCATGTGGTCAAGGGTATCGGCCACAGCAGTGTGGAATCCCGCTGTCAGGTCATTGTTACAAGGTCCTTGGGTAAAGGAGAATCGGCAGAAGATCCTATTTGGGTTGAACAATGTAGATCATGAGTCAATCCAGCCGAGAAGTGAAGGATCAAGTATCAGACGAAGGCCCTGGCTTGGCTGAGATCATGATGGTGACTTAGTAATATATATGAGGTGGAAAGGCCTTGACAGAGTTCTTATCACCGCTCAAATTTTCAGTCCTGCTTGTCTCCTTTCCTGAGAGGCATTGAGCCGATATGGTAGGCCGAGACAGTCTGCTGAACAGATGAGATCAACAAATGTTTGAATTGGCCGTCGTGTCGAGATACCTTGGCCTGAATCTCTCTCAATATTTTCTCACCTAGCTCTTACCTGATACCACTGTCCTTTTACAACCATTGACTGAGCTCTCAGTCGAGCTTGGACTTGCGTACCTGGGCCAAGACATGTGCAGAGTAGTTCATTTTCTTGCTCCGAGAATAAAAGAACTCAGAACTGATTGAATCAGGTACTATTGAATCAGCATCCAGCTCAAAACCTCGTTCCACCGTCGAACGGACCACGAGCTACTTCTTGCCGTAGAGCCTCACGAACACCCTAAGGACGCTGTCCACAATGCGTCAATGCCTGCCTTCAGCGCATCCAGAACCGAAACATCAGCACTGAAGAGAACCCTTCCACTCTGCTGTCAAAGGATCCTGTCGCTCGACCGACTGTATCGTACCACAACGTCACTAAGATTCTAGAGATTAGGCAGCTACATGGATTCTACTATGCCATTCCCGGCAGCACTTACGAAACCAATGGGTAATACTGCCAAACAGTGAAGTGCTGCGATGTTGCGACCGAGTCAAAACGTCCTCCGAGACGCTATTCTGGAAAAGTAAAAAAGACGTTCGGGGAAAGAAAAGTCGTTCCGGATCAAAAAGATTCCTTCTTGATCGTGCTGGGTGTGTTGCGAAGGAATACATCTTTGAAATGCTTCCGGCTATCGAGACCCAGTGGGACGGTGTGCACTAAAAAGATGTTGGCTGTGACTAGTAAGATGACAGACTAGATATTTTGGTTTACAAGGGCTTCATCAGTAGACGACGTTGTTTTCATGAAGAGCATGCAGCAGGTATTGAGCAGTGGTGACACCTTTGCGCACGTCTTCTGCTGGTACCCGAGTCTTCCAATTGGATCTGGCCACGGTAAACTTAACAATACCTATCTCTCTGGTAATTACGCAGGGCGAGAATCAATCGGGTGTCTTCCTTGAAGTAAGATAGATACTCGGAACAGATGGCCCTTATAAGGACCAAAAGGGCTCAACGGGACTATCTCTCATGGGAAATGTGTAACTCTCGTCTCCTGTCGCCTGTAGAATTCTCAAGAGCGCACCGCACAGGATCGTCGCGCTTATCATGTCAACCGAAAGAAAATGTTCGGGCTTGACATGAGCCGCACTCCCCTTTCCGGGATATTGAAATGCAACTCCAGCAAGCGGCCCGCTTCGTCGAGGCGCTATTTGGGAATGCGGTGGTTCGTTCCTACCTCGAAAAATATCCCGATGTTCAAGTGATTGTTTCCAACCAAGCAAAGGCCGCACCCATCAGCATCCAGTCAGTCCCCACGGAACCATTCAACCAAGCATGCTCCCCGCTTCTCAACGCGTGGCCTTGGCCGCCCTCACTCTGGTGGCGCTCGGCTTCGCAGTTCCCATCATCATCCAACCCGACACCGTCGACTGCGAAACCGTAACGACGGGACTCTCGCCCTCTTGTTGGGGCGAGTTGGACATGGACGCCTGGATGCGAAACTGGACGGTGAGCGCTTCGCCGAACGCGACGAATGGTGCTGCTGCTGCTGCGGCGCGGTGCCGAGAAGACGAGCTGTGGTCGACGTGCTTTTTGCGGCTCGGTCTCGGAGTCACGGGACGCGATTGTTCGATGATCGATACGGGCGGGGGGAACTCGACGTGTCCGATGCCGGAATTGGGTGTTGGTCCGCCATATTCTCCACAGATGTTCTATGGCGTGTGGAATCTATACGGTAACCTCTTCTTTACCGAGATGATGAATCGCAGCAAACCCTTTACGGCTCAAGCTCCTTTTGAAAACAAGAACTGACACATGCATCCGCCCAAAAAAGCCATAAACGCCTACACCACAACCCTCCTCTTCGCCCTCCTCACCCTCTCCCAAACCGCGCCTCAAATCCTAACCGCAGCCGCCACCACCACTTCCGCGAACAACCTCTCCCGCTTCACAAACGCCACCCAAGCCCTCTCCATCGACCTCCCCCTCCGCGTTCTGCTCGAGGAAGAAAGCTACGGCTTCGCCATCCCCGATGCGCCCAATGCGGGCTTTTTGGCTTTCCTGTACGCTTATCCGGCGGTGCGGACGTATGGTCGGTCCACGAGCGTGGCGGAGTTGGAGGCGCTCTTGCAGCAGAGGCTGAGGCAGGTGTTGATGCGGGTTATGGGTGATGTTGGGAGTTTTTCTGGTGGTGGTGGGTGGGGGGGCGTTCTCGACGACGGGTGAGAGGGTGGATGAGGCGGGGTTGGTGGGGGCGTGGGAGGAGTAGGCGGGATGGTGAGGAAGGGGTTTTTGGGATGAGGAGATGCATGAATGGGCTTTGAGAGGTTGTCGTGTGCGGAAAGGAAGCCCGTTCTTAGATTTACCGCGGCGAGTATCTCGTCGTGTAGATAGAAGATATGTGTAGACCTAGGCTTTCTAGGCACAGGATATTGTTAGAACGTAGCTACTGACAGCAATGAACCGGGATTCGTTTTCATCGATTCACCCTCGCCGCTAGAGTCCAAGGCAGTCTCCGCGCCACCGCTCTTTGCACTATCAAGATCTAGCCCCAAACTGTCCTTATCCAGTCTTCCTGCTGGATGTCAAACTACACAGCTCAGACAAACATCGCACCGAGCACGCCAAAAATGGACCGCGGAGGATCTCCTCTTATCAAAACATCTCCTCATGCTCATCAAACAAAATGGCCCATATCCCTCTTCGTCGGGGATTTCCAACCACCATGATACCGGCGGCGCAACGAACGCCCATGTCACTTCCCAAGCTAGCGATCGATCGATCGAATCCCCGAGCGTCCTATATGGAATCAATCAGCATTCTCCGAAACGCTTGCCCCAGATCTCAGTATCGATATCTGCCGCAGCCGTACATACATACATACATACATACATACATACATACATACATACATACATACATACGTAAGTCTGTCAGGCCAATTACATTGGATAGACTTTGAGTTGTGCACCACGGATGTTGCACACAGAGTGTCAAGCTTTCCATGCCAGCTACGAGTATGTGCATTAATGATGTGCAATATTGATGATCTGTAGACCATGTGATATGAAGCTGGCTTCTGCTGCATGCCACAGGGCCTTACCTGCCCAGCGCATCTTACATACTAGCCAGCCACGTTTGACAGCACTGCTGCATCTATGCCTAGTTGCGCAGAGAGTTCTCGCACAATGCTCTCATACTCTGTGCATTGCAGCTGCAGCTGGTGGTGGTCATACTTGAGATCTTCAATTTCATCAAAGAAAGCTGGATCAAAAGCACTGAGTTCCTCGCGCATATCAGCATTCTCGGTCCCTATCAACGTCAGCCTCTCCCTGATGATCAGAAGTCATGTCGTATGTACAGCTCAGCTATCACAGCTCATCACAACAAAGAACCCCAGAATGTAGATCCGTCATACAATTGCATGACTCTCCTGGACCTGACTGTGCACGAGCAATTGCTGCATTTGCATCGT